>JAECUM010017393.1:0-27177 GCA_016617855.1 Megalonaias nervosa | reverse complement strand
CACCATCTGTAGATGATCAACACTGTTACGAAGTACTCAAGGATTTTAATGAAAATGCAAAATTGTTGAATGAAGACGGTAATGATGTTGTTGACTTCATTACCGATATTGATGAGGCTCCATCTGTGGATGACCTAGATGGATTTATTAATAATTTAGTGGTGTACGATGACGTTATGTTCGACAGACAAACAAATCCAGCTAGAATATTTTCTCGAGGTAGACATAAAAACACGGACGTGATTTATGTTACACAATGATATACACAAATACCTAAAGTGATCAGAGACAACTGCAATATTTTGGTTGTGTTTAATGGAGTAGATAATTATACTTTACAAAATATTTATTATACTTGGTGTTCAGGGGATATAGATATGATTAAATTTAAAAACTGTTTTGCTCAAGCACAAGCTGTTCCGTTTGGTTTTATTACAATAAATCTACATGATCCAAGATCCAGATATCGTGTAGGTCTAGATAAAATCTTTGGTTAATTACAGCAGCAGGCAGGGTGAATGACAAAAATTAAGTGACCCGCTGAGCAAACTAAACGCATTATAACATAAAAAACAAAAACGTCAAAAATAAAATAACAAAAATAAGCTAAACCAAACGATTTATTATTCGTTTTTCAAACTATACGGTAATAATAAAAGTTAGGAGGTTCGGTTTAGAGTTATTGACCTTATTTTTCAGCCCCTGTAGGAACCTTTATTTTTGTAAAATAACGGTCTGTACAAAGTTGTAGGGTTCATCCTTCCTGCTGCTACCCACAAAAGGAAAATGTGTTCAAGGTAAAATATATGTGCATGAAAGGTAAATAATTTCGTTTTCGAAAGTGTTATTCCGGCTTAATTAAAATACAAACTATTTCGAAAGCAATTTGCTCTAAGTTTGGTGAAACGTACAACCAGTTCTGACGAAAACGACAACTCGTTCGTTTTCGTAATGATTATGTTTAACATAGATATAATCTGTTTTATTTAGCCAACTTCGACAACTGTATTTCTTTTCTGATTTGATTATATAGTGTTCTTGTTACTCAACTTCGAATGACCATGTTTGTTAATGGAGAGGATTTAAATCGCTACAAACAGTCTGAAATGAAGAGAATGTCTTACATTTTATTTAAAACTTGAGGCAGATGCGCTCCAGAACTGGTATCTAACGTGCCTAAAGTAATCAAGAATAAATGTGGACAAAAATAAAATAGTAAACCGTTTTGTTTTTAATACATTGAAATAATTATAAACAAATAACGTCTTTTGAGCCTCATTTTGATGCATTTGATTTCTTGTTTGTAGGTTTTATAATTGTTGAAGATAGTATTGCCAATAGGGAACAATATCGTACTAAGCCCGTGGTTTAAAATCATTGTTTTATGCGTAGAAACGGAATTATATTATATTTAATTGATTTTATGAATGAGTATGAAACGAAATAATTGCTGCTGCTTCAGCGGATATAGAAACAGTTGGCGTTGCAATAATAATAATAATAATAATAATAATAATAATAATAATAATAATAATAATAATAATAATATTATTATTATTATTATTATTATTATTATTATTATTATTATTATCATATAAGTAGGATCAGTTGCCGTTTCTTCTAATAGTAATCCTAATTTTACTGAAGGTTTTGTTGTTGCTGTCTTTGAGATAAAACAAGACAATGTTATCTACTTTTTCCAATCAAAAAGACTAAAACAATGTGTGTTACATAGTTTGTAACCTGTTTGTAATATAGAGAGAAACGTTCGTATATTTTTGCGTTAGAAATAAGTTAACAGTTTTGGAAATTTATTTTAAATTGGTACTTAAAAATTATGTTTATAAATATTTGCAATTGTCAAAGACGTTTATAATAATGTTTACGGCCAGGGCTCAAAGAAAATTTTTCTAGGCACATACCCCGGTCTGGTGACTTAAATAAACTCACAAGACGCTGAAATTCCGCAAGCCCGGACAGTTCATATCTGTCGACTCTGAAGCCGGGAGAATAACCTACCGATTTTTGAGGTATTTCCACACCTACCTCCCGAGCTAATAATATCTCCCGATTTTTAGCAGAGAACTCCCGATTATTACATTATGTCTGCCAATTTTCATTTCTCAAGAAACCCCAAATATAAATAGATATATCGTATCCAATCTGCAGATGCCCTATTCTGTTTTATCACTTGTGAATACTGCTTTTACGAAATAATTAATATCACACTGCATATTGTTTTTTTCTTCAGTTAATAGAATGTTAAGATTAAACATTATTCACGTAAATTTCAGATTTGTTTAAACCCCAACAACAGAACTAAAATACAAAATTGTCACCAGTTAGTTTCATTGCCATGAATGATCACTGAATGATGAGTAATTGTCTCTGCAAACAAAATCACATCTCCATTTCTGTCAAGGAAACTCGGCCAGTAAATACCGTACATGTAAACTTGAATTACCATGATAAAAATAATAGAAGGAATAAAGCAAAATATACCAGGCAGTATATGTGCCCCAGAGAACTAACTCAGAGTAGATTTTTTTATTTAGTAACCACTGTTACATACCGGAAAAGTTACACCTATGGAAATAAGGTGGGATATAAAACGGGGGAAAATATTTGCCACATGTACGGTAACTTGTGACTGCTTATTTGAACTGTTAAAATGAAGTCTTAGGCATAGTAAGTTACCACAAAATATGGCATCGTTCATTTGCCAATCAATTGCTGGTACTTATATACACACACTGTAGCACATGGGTTCTCTGAAGTATGTCCGAAGGGCAGTCCTTTTCACAAGATAAATGCAATGATGAGGATTAACTGTTAATTTAGTCACACTGGCTTTATGCTTCTGTACTTAAGTTTAACCCTTAGCTATTAAGCAGTTTAGCCAAAACTGACTAGAATATGAAACTGGGGGCTGGTCATGGGGGAAAACAAAGTGTGTCACAGGGAGAAATGACACGTCCCATGGGCGCTCGCATATTGGAGCAAGGGGGTGGGGGCAATATTCGCCTCGCCCAATTTAACCTTTAAACATGTTTTGGCCTACATCCATGGCTGATCACTACGTGCTCCCCCCACCCCCCAGTACCTCTGGCGCACCCGTTGAGAATTTCACCCTTATTGGATTTGGAAGATAGGTCAATATTTATTGAAACCAACGCTTAAAAATACCGCGTATACACCTCCTTATTTTATGCGCCAATCTCACTTTTTTATTTGTTATTTTCCCTATTTGGATTTTGAAAAGTTGACAGATATGCAGGACTGCAATTTCCACAAACTCCAAATTTCCACTATTTTTAATTGTCACACATCGTTGCAATAGCTACAGTTCGAATATAAATGTAATAAAAATGAAATGCACTGGGCCATAAGTGAAATGATCATGCTTTGCATTCTATATAAGCAGGAAAAATCCGACTTCAGCGAAACATTGCCGCTGTTCACAAACTTGTCAAAAGTATAATACACAGGCTTAAACATTCTCATTCAAAGCAATAATACGTAATAACTTTTGTTATTGCATCTATCATCTCAGTGATTTACATATAATGGGTTGTACCTCTTCCTGATCCTACCTATGCAAATTATAGCAATGGGTTAACCCAGTGAAACCTTCAACACACCTCACTAGCTATTGTCAGCCAGTTAATGTGAGACTTTAAATTTATAGCATACCTCTTTTCCTTATATTGTTACAATTTGAATGGCTCAATGGATAGTTTAATATCAGTCCCAGTCATTTTAGATTACAATTTGTACATGCTACATGTAATAGGCAGAGACTTAATGGTTTTTTTTATTTTTTATTTTTGATTTGTTTCTTTTGTTGTTGTGCTTTTTTAAGATTACTGACAATTGTGATTTCTCGACACACGACCGTGTTAGGAGGTTTGGCAGTAAACAATCATATTTTTAGCAAACCTTCCATTTGATTGACATTGGATCTCAATTTCGCGTAGGACAGTGGTAATCTGATTTAGAATGCGCCATATTATGGCATGTATGACAACATCTTGAGGGGCCCCGAGTGGCCGAGTGGTCTAAAGCGCTGTCCGTTACGGATCACTGCCATCTCACCTCTGTCTGCGTTGGTTCGAGTCTAAGATTTGGCGAATGTGGATATGTGACAAAGCTTGCCAGTAGCTTCCCGTGGGTCGGTGGTTCTTTCCGCGGATTTCCCGGTTTCTTCCTCCACCATTAATACTGGCCGCCATGTATAGCCTATCGTGTGCTGAAAAATGGCGTTAAACCCCACAACAACAACAACAACAACATCTTGAAAGTACATTTACTCATGTCATAAGCGCGATCAAAGTTTCCTCGGGCAAACTATTTTTTCTACAAGGACGACAGGCACCCCACTTGGAATGCAGGAAGAGCTAAAATTAAATTTAGAGGAGCACCGGGCGTTGGGCTATCGGATTATTTGAGCACTGACGGCTAATGTTTGATCTTAATAACGCGTCACAACCTTATCAGCCCATTCAAATATTCTGGTCGTAATTAAAAACAGGATATCCATCTCAGAGCATTACAGCTGAATGGGCTCATTGTTAATGAGTCACTTATTACTAGGATCTTTTGAGAAATGTAAATAGTTCAAAGTGTCCTTTTAAAGAGCTTGTATTGTATTGTTATGCAAACATATAGAACATGACATCCACTTTAATGTCCAATAAGAATTGTTTTGTCATGTCACATGAGGCTCAAAGCTAATGTAAATGATTTATCCGAGGCATTAAGAAGTAACAATGTGTTATCTGTATAAGATAGTTTCAATATTAAGAAAATCTCTAGATAAACATTTCGTATTTTTTCTTTATGTAAAACATGCGATTTATCTTATCTAAATAAATCTAGTGTAAACTTTATTACCTATGGGGAATATAATTCCTTTTAGATGGTTTGTAATTCATACTGATTAAATTTTAATGGGTACATTTAATGAAGAAACCGGTGTTCAGTTATTCAAATATTGTTTAGGTTTATCAATGTTTAAAGACTAATCACAACACCTTAGTTTGAGTAGATATCAGTTCACAAGATTATAGGAATAATTAATTCTTTGGACATAATAGGGGTCAATATACTCCTAGAAGAATTCGGAAAGCCCTGCCAGAATTACAGAAGACCCTCAAAATGTATTATATGGATATATGTGGAGCTTCAATTGTTATAATTAAGTTTATGTGGCTCTGATTTGTGCGTAGTTATGAATGCCCTGATAGTTGAGCAAGCGTTCCATATCGGCTGAGTTTGCATAACGAACGGAATATTGTTTTGATATTTGAATTGTATTTCTTTTAAATATCTCCATGTTTATAAGTAGAAGTTTGATTTCATTAAATTAGGTCTCATTTTATTGATGTAAGTTTTATTTGCAAATTAAGGAAATAGTTTGTTACTTGTTCTCCGTCGATGCTGTAAATGTGTTTTCGTTTTAAAGATGTAACCGATATTTGAAAACATGATAAGCCTTTATAATTGATAACGATTTTTTGCTGAACCTATTTATACTCTATGTCTGTCTGTCTTTTTCTAATTTTCGGTTGAACCGCATTCTCTAGAGGGTCATCTTTTATATACTTCAGTGGCATAGTACAATTGGTATCAAGCTGTTCCTTGTCGAACCACGAGCTCAGTTTAAATAATCACTTTATTATACAAAAGAAGGATCAGGCACTGAATGCGACGCTTTGTCCTTAAATAGGAACCAGAACAAATGCGATATAACACAATGGACTCGAATCTGCCTAATGCTATTGAGGTTGATTGGGAACCAATGAGTGAAGTCTCATGTATATTATGAGGTTGTTGATGCTGTTTTTGTGGGTTTAAGACCATTGTCAACAAAAGATAGGCTCTACAACCACCAGCCCACAGTAAAGTACTGGCAAGCTTTTCCACATACCCGCTTTTTCTGAGCACGAGAGTCAGCGGTGCAATACATTTGAACGACAATGGTGATCCACCAGTTACATTAAGTAAATAGAAATTTAAAGACGAGTTTCTGAGACTCATTTTCTTCCTTCGTTTTGTTTTGCTAAAGTTTGCATACTATGCAAAAGATTCTATTTCAAATGAAACATAATAAAACAATCCTCCAAGGGTGTTTAAGGCATAGGTAGATATGTACTTAACGAATGGCTTTTTATTTAAAAATCATTTGCAAAAATAACAAAAAGAGTAATAGTTGCATTAGATGAAGTTGTTGTATCGATAGTAAGAGTTGGTGTTGTTATTTATAACGATATTCTCCCTAAAGGTTTTGTCTTTCCTGTTGTTGAGAATTTAGAATTAAAAAATCATTCTTTCTCAGAATGAAGCATATTAAAGATTGTGAGTCTCTTTTTAGTAAAGCAAAGAGTTAACGTTCGACATTTATAAACAGATTATACTATAAATGCGCATATTGCAATTATTAGGCATATAGAGGGTTCTAACTTTGTCTCATTAGTATGACAAACACGTATCAGTAGCCCAATCTGACATGTGTAAATTTGCTTTTGTCCCGTTATTTAATCGCACTTGTCGTAGTTTTTCACTGTGTTATGATAGCCTGTGTCTTTTTGCATGCCAAACTGAAATATTAATACTTTGTGTCTTAAAGAGTGAGAGTTATGCCAAAAGAAAGGACAAAATTGATCTTGAACAATAATAATTTTGCGCCCTGTTTGAGACCTCAGCTGTTTTACTGCATTTTAGAGTCAGAAGATAATGGCATGCATTGGAACCATTTTGTGATCGCAAAATGATAGCCAGAGACAGGCTGAGACATACATTCATAAAAATACAGAAATTAAGTCAGATAGACAGACCGAATGATAGTCAGACGGGATATAAAAAACAGTTTCACGTTTTGATAACTGCATAACATTATCTTTGCACAAATATTCTAAAGCTTCCTTTTTATGCGCACCTGTTGGTAGAAAGTAGAAAAGAGAAGAAGACTTCGACTTCGGTGCATAAAAACTTGTTTGATTATGTACCTAAAGTAGTTCTACCTCTGATCCATTACAATGGATGCTTTGTTACACAGTGAATGAATTATTTAAGCTCTAGTAATTTTAAAAAACGTCATTCTAATCACAGCAGGAAACAACAAATATAGACTCACTACAAGAAGCATGGCGACACTGAAATAGAGATAGATACAGAGAGATATAGAGATAATTTTGATCCAATGAGGCTTGCTGCAGAGGACAGGATGACAGAAATGCAGTGAGATCTACAGAACTACAGACAGACATACGGGATATGAAATCGCTTTTAATAGTTGAAACCTCTGTGGTTTAGTTCTGTAATAATCATAAAAAGTTGACTTAAATAAATTTGAAGTTTGACATACTGTTACTGGCCCCTAATAGGTGCATTTATTGTTACTCGTAATTTAAAAAACAGGAATACCGCTTGAGCGCACGACAACAGAAATGTGTGTCATGGTTGATATATTACCAGTTACCCTGACCTTTATCATAAACGCAAGTAATCTAAGCGTCCTTTTAAGGCGCACCTGTTGCTAGAAAGAACAAAAGAGAATCAGGGCTCGATTTTAGTGGATGATAACATTGATGATCTTATCCTTGAAGCACTTCTATCTCTGATCCATTACAATGAATTTACACAGTAAATTTATTTTTAAACTCTCCTGCTTTTAATAAAAAGTCAAACTACTCACTGCAGCAAGAACAAAATATAGACTCACTACAAAATGCACACCGACAGTGAAAGTAAACTGTACCTGCACACACACACACAGAGAGAGAGAGAGAGAGAGAGAGAGAGAGAGAGAGAGAGAGACTTGCACTCATACCGTATTCTATCCAACGATGCCTGTTGCCGATTTAATTACATGTTTGATGTAAATAATACCGATTAAATGGACTATTTATTAATTACATATTGACATTTAAATCTATAATATAATATAATAATATTGCTTATGGGAGAAGCTTTCATATTTCCATGATCGTAGTAGTTTGCTTTTGTCGTTGCTGTTTGAAAAGAAATTACAAGCATAATTTGCTTTATCGCAGCCTTTTAAAGAAGGCGGTAACCATACTGTATGTTTTATCCAGAATCTGTATCCAACATTTTCGAAATCTGCAACGTATTTTTAAACGCCTTGTTTATAGATTTATTTGTATTCTGTATGTATTTTAATACAACTTGTTAAGCTGGCGTTGTCTTAATATGTCGGCAATTATGCACTAAAATTATTTATTTCTGTACTTCTGTTGTATCTTTTTAATACGCTTTCTCCAACAGACAGTGCAATGCTTGATTGAATACTGCCACTACTTTTTCTAAATGTTGGCATTTTAATAACTCCGTATCTTCTAATCAATCTTGTTCCGGGTAAAAGTACTAGTATGTAGTTAACGAAGACCTATTTCTGGTTCATTTTTTTTTTCTGCGTTGCGAAATCATTTAGGCTTTAATATTGTTGAATTTTGCATTATTGCAGAGTGTATTGTTAAGCATTTAAAACTAAAAGCAGATAAGAAAACTTCATTCACTGTTCTTTAAGTATGGCCTCTATTCCGGATGTTGGTTTTAATTATAAGATTTGCCCAGTATGGATACTAAAGAAGTTTAGTTGTATCTATTGACTAAGCCAACTTTTTATAATTTATCTATTAGATTCTTCCAATAATATTTATTTTTGGATTTGTCATTCTAGAATTCCAATTTTTCATGAATTGAATGCGTTTCCTACGCTTTGATTGGATGTAAACGGTCACGTGATACTGATCTGGAATGTTTTACACATCGATAAGTTCTGCGGAATACTTTTGATTCCCTGTTTCCAGGTCATATGATGTGAAGTTTTATCTATATCAACGCCCTACACCCTAATAATAACAACAAGCTCCCTTCCACCCACTCCTGTGATTTCCGATCAAAATTGACAAGCCACAGGTTAAAATCGACCATTAGAAGTTAAAACGATGTAATTGCACAGACCTTCCTGCACTCCAGTACTCACGCTTCTGCCGAAGAAGACATATGGCAAGCTTTAGATGCTTTTGTTGTTGTTGTTGTTGTGGGGCTTAACGCCATTTTTCAGCACACGATAGGCTATACATGGCGGCCAGTGTTAATGGTGGAGGAAGAAACCGGGAAATCCACGGAAATAACCACCGACCCACGAGAAGCTAGTGGCAAGCTTTCTCACATATCCACGTTTGTCTATTCCTAGACTCGAACCCACGCAGACAGAGGTGAGATGGCAGTGATCCGTAACGGAGAGCGCTTTAGACCACTCGGCCACTCGGGGCCCCAGCTTTAGATGCCAATCTTCGGAAATTATATCATTTCACCTTGACAACATGTTATAGCAACGGTTATTAAAGGTCAGGGTCATATGTCAACCAAGGGATCAAACTTAAAATGGACACGATTTTGTTTTTGAAAGATCAAAATGCGTAGAAAGTAACAACGACATTGCTATAACAACACTTGCCAAACGCAAGTGTAATTATCGAAGAAAAGGGAATATTCCTGGTTTAACCTTAACAACCATTTTTAAATATTAAACTAATGATCATAATAATATGTCACTGGCATGACCCGTTGTGACATTCTACCCCGTATCACTGTATAAAATGATTGACGAATCTTGGCTAGCGAAGATCGGGCTACGTATTTTATTGCAATAAAGAGGCTAATGAAAGAAACTTCCGATGTACATACAAGTGAATGTTTTGTTGATTAAATCTGTTGATCTGAAGTCAGAAAAGAAGTAAAATGGAATTCAAAGGATTAAATGATCATGGTTGGGTATTTATCGATGTGTAAATTTTACCTAATTACTCACAAAGTTAACATAAAATCCTTCGGACTTTAATTACTTTGTGAGTAATTAGGTAAAATGTACACATCGATAAATACCCAACTGTGATCATTTAATCCTATATTGTAATATGTTCTATTACTAGTATAGTAATACAGGAATACAGTTGGGGTACTGATGTAATCCTTCGTGTACAAGAAGAATTTAACATCAGCACTTAATATGACTTTTATCTTTGTACACATTTTTTATTGCGGGTGTTGTAGGCTGAAAATACAAATAGATCAATAGGTACAAAGGGAATGGTACATTTTAAAAAGGACCATATCATTAACATTATATAGCTTTACGAAACAATTTGAACAAATTTGAACAAGCAACATTTACTAACCAACACCCACACCTATTGACCTATTGGAAAAATACATTGACCAGTACTTGCAGCTGCTGCCCAGCACATGCATATGCTAAACAATATCATCTCCTATTAAAGCTCAACGCCCCCACTACTGGCCAGAACTCATACCGACTTACCATCACGCAGTCTGACTCACTATGACCCATAATTACTAAGCAACACCCACACATAGGCTTACTAACACCCACTCATGCACTTGCACAAAGAGTAAGATATAAACGAAGGTGAGTAAAATAGAAGCAAAAAGACTTATACACAAAACTAGACCAACTTACTACCCTTATTCCTATATATTCCCCATATTTCGTTATTAACAACACTACCGCACCTACTCCCTTATTACCCAAGTAACCCTTGAAATGAAGTGGAAAGTAGAATAAATGGTTGTAGGAATATTGATACACATAATTATAACTGGCATAATATCACTAAAGATAGAAGAATAAGGGTTCGTTTGATTGTATTGGTTCAATTTTAAGGTATATAAGAGGATTCTAACTGGCGACAAACTGCTGGTAATGGCGTTAAATTATTTAGTCATATTCCGATAAAACAATATAATTTTTCATGGAATCAAATAAATATCAGCTTATCTTGTGAATGAAATTATCGATAATGTTTTAATATAATACATTGCATTAGTGTGACTTTATACGTACATCCATACAGACTGTAGCACCTAAAAGCTAATCAATATAGTACAAGCGAGAGTGAGACAATAACTCATTAGTGAAAGTCGCACTGAAGCATACTTCAATTATTGACATCTCTCCGATGCCAGTAAATTAACTTTGAGAACATTCCAACTATTTCATAACTTATATGGTCAAATTCCAAGAGTTTCTTTTTTTTTTTGTTTCAAAGACAGAATGTTCAAAAAAGCTTTGGAAATGATTTGCTGATTTCCTCGCTTTTAAACACGTCACTTGATTATCTACTTATTTAACTTATTTATTTGATAGTTTCATTGGGATCGTCCGCCATATATTAGTTCAACCGATAACTACTTACGTTTTCAGCCACGTTTCTTTGTGTCCCATATAATGACATTGCTGCCCTATTTCGACACGTAAATTGATAATACTAAATATGGCATCTTTAAATAATGTGTCGTAGAATACCCAAATATGGCATAGCAGACCTTAGTTGGAAAACTAATTGCCACAAGAATCTCGTGTTAGCTGTCATGTTGGACAAGTTAAGGTTAGCGTAAACAATCCAATATCATTTAATGATATAACCTTAATTACGTTATCATTAGTAAAACTTCCGGAAAAATATAACTCTACTTAGGTAGTAGATTTTAAATGCAGTCACCATTTTGTCTTTGACAATAGTTTTATTAGTTCCATTGTAAGGTAAAGGATCAGATCGTAGTTTCAACAACGTTGAGGCAACGGCATCGTAGATAAATGCATACGTGCAAGGTAATTCAGACCACTTATGCTAGTTCTGTAAGACAAAAATATGCATATACTTGATACAGACGCTGTAATTTACAGACTAATCATAAATCATACTCACCGAAAATAAGTTCTCAACATGAAACCGAGGAATAGTTCCATGTTTCATTACCATTTCTATTGAATTTCGTAATTACGTTTTCACTGAAAACTTTCGTATTCATAAGAAATTCTTTCAGCGAAAGCTATTATCTTAGGAATGCAGATCTCCACTGTCCTACATGAAGGTCTGGCAAGGACCTCTATGAGGTCATGTTCTGGTGACTTATGCTATTAACATAATCGTTAATGTTATTAATCTATCAGACGAAGTCCTACACCTTCGCTTTTGGGAGACTGAACAATATTGTTGAAGAGCATCAATGTATGACTAAAGATGTGATTCACTTTCAGCTCTTCACGTAGGAACGATGATGATGATAATGATGATGATGATCATCATCATTGTCACCAAGTGCAATAGCGGCAAGCACAGAAATAAGATCGACGTCGAAAAGAAATTTTCAGATAATTAAACTTGATAGATGAATGTACAAGATGTTTAATATCAAAATGATTTCAATATTATTATAAACCTGATACAATCGCCATTACGCATCTAATAGGTTTTAAAACATGCCAATTAGCCCACTTTCAAAAGTATAGAACATAGCAGTGTAAGCGAGGTAACTCAACGGATAACGAAAGATATGTGTTCAAATTATGGTATCCCTTCTTCGCGACCTTTCACCACTGCCTAACATAAAATTATCGATCATGCTAATCTACTGCAGCCAATAATTAATAATTGATAAGTTCCATTTATTGTGCATCCTTCTACAATATAATACAAATATACAAGATCAAGCACTGTTACGAATAATTTGATTTAGAAATGGCGTTGGAACCGTCATCGGTAAATAAAACTGTACACGTCATTAAAATGATTGTTTGTGCTTCTTTTCGGTTTGTATTTTCTCATTCTTACTGTGATTTATTCATGCGTCATGTATTTCATTTCAGCTGGGCATTAACCTATACTAACCTATATTAATAAAACCTTAAAACAAAAAAATCTGTTTAGGTTTTTTCTGTTGCGAATTTGTTCATGAAACTTTGTAACCATTTATTGTTTTATTGTGATAAGTGTGCATCTTAAATTTTATCTCATAATGTATAATAAATGTCAAACCTGTAATATATAAATAATAATTGACAACATAATGTCGTTATCATCATAATCGTCATTTACATGATCTGTATGATCAGTACCAGCATTATCTTCCTTAACTTTATTAACGCTAACGCCACCATACCCTCAGGAAGACGGTTCAGTACCACAGTGATGATTTAGAATCATGAACATAAAGACATTATCCATGACCACACTATATTATTAACGTCACCTCCAGCAACACCACCAGCATCACACTACCACTACCAATAGCAACAAAGAACAACTATGTAATATTATTATTATTATTATTTCTATGCTGTCTTGTACTACTAGAACTAGTGCTGCGACAATATAATAACAGTACGACACAAGATAGTCTTGGGCCAAAGAGCGATAACCCAAATTAAATCAAACAACATCAATTTGCAGATAGATATAGTTCCACGGTCTAAGCGAGACAACTTAGTTTTAACTGTAGATATATTTATCTACGAGGTTCATTAACAGATTGCACACTGGAATAATATTTTGTTTGCAATTTATATTTTGATTTTATCCTTATGACTGATCTTTAAATAGTTGCAATATAATAATTATAATAATAATCTACTCTGCACACACCAGTAAAGTTATAACTGTAAAAGCAATATTTTCTATATTTTTAGTTCATTTTATTAGAACCAGTTACGATTACCAGAAATCTAGTCTGTTCCTGTAACAAAAGTCTGTGAATGAATTTGGATTATCCCGCTTAGATTATAAAAGCTGATCGTGGGACACTAGTGTTCTAATATTCTATTTTATCTTTCAAATCGTCTATGACTTATCACGCACATGACTGTGCATCTACTGATTCATTGCGGAGCAATTCAATACCTTTTATATTTTGTGAGAAACATTAAGATAGATAACTCAAAGTAACATCAGTTTCTACGTTGGTAGTAATTGGCATGTTTGTTTTTTCATTTCCTACTGTATCCCCAAGTTTCGATCATTTTCTTCTTCTTCTATCAGATTAGGCGATAAATAATTTCCATTAAACCAAATGCAAAAGAAGCAAGAAAGGTAGTATACTTAAGGCAAATAACTTTATGCCGTTTATTGAAACACAGAAGCTAATTATATTTATGCGTTAAACGCTGTTTTGTTTGAATTTTGCAAAAAGTACTGGATTATTATATGATTTGCGAAAGGTCGTCACTTGTGTAAGTTTTTATGAGTAAATGAAATGCATCGCTCGATCTTATTGTGTGTGTCGTCATTTATGAAGGCAATACCTGCATTTAATCGCTAGCCGCCCACAAGGTATGTTTCGTATCCTGCCTGAAATTTCAAGGTAAGCACTGATTCAAAAGAAAGTATTTTGGAGTTTTGGGGTGTGCTTTGCTTTCTTGGTAGTTTTATTTTTAATTTATTGAGTTGTACTTATTTCACACTTATTTTGCGAAAAAGATATAATAATTGCATAATGTTGGTTATAAAAAGCGTACTTGAATATTAGGTAGAATTATTAGAATCATACAGTACAATATACTCATGCAACTTAGTCATGTGTCACAATATGTGAAAATAATCAACTACAATTTGACGTATGAATAAAGTGACCCGTCGTTTTGTGACGCATTTCTTGTTGGTGTCAATTTAGACGCAGGGTATCGGTTTCAGTGCATAAAATAACAAAACACGTCTTTGTATCTGAACTATCAATTACCATGAATGTTTGACAGTGCATGCACTCTAAAGCACCCTTATACAGCATACGAATGGTTAGACAATACTTCAATACCAAAAATTGTTTACATGTCATTGCTTGCTGAAAATTTATATTGTGGATCGCTAAGAACGATTACGTTTTACTCAATGAATCATTTAAATTTTCTTTAGGGTTGACATGACTTAAATGAAAACCAAGCTGACCTCGGCAACAAGCGCATTACACTAACATAGTAAAACACAAAGTAAAAGTGCCAAATCTGTAGCCAAGTATTAGAGCGGTAAAGAAAACTAAACTTTATATCTAAAACACTGTTGTATTTAAAGTAATACATTCATGGGATTCGAATAAATCTGGAGGTTATAAGAAATTTAATAAAGCTATGAGTTTATGAATCTCGTTTAGTACATTTGGTTTGCTTTGCTTTCTGTTCGTAAGTTTACTTACTGAAAGATACCATTATAAAAGAATCCCGGTGTCAGAATGACCCCATATATAGCCACGGCTCAATCTCATCTGGCCTGCCAAAGACAATCGTACGAGGCACAGTGAGAGGAAAAAGAAAATGAGGCATACAAAAGTAGACATGAAAAGATAACATCAAAGAGTGGACAGGCATGGAGTTTGCAAAGTACCAACAAGCTGTAAAGAAAAGGGCACACTGGAGAAAGATTGTCACGAAGTCTTCAGACAAGAGACTGAGAGAGACCTATACTGTCAGATCTTATTAAACAAGTGATGAAATTATAGGACACACTTTAAGAGGGAAACATGCCTGATTCACTTGATTGGAATCAGTTTAGTGTCCATTGTTAATATTAAACAAGATCGAAGTTATTAGTATTCTAGTCAAGATCTGCCGAGTCTCATTTATTTCTTATGGTTTTTCATCCTGCTTGTTTTTATTGCATACTACGTGAAGAATACTATCGTAAACGTTGTATTAAACGAGACTTAAGGCGCTAAAGGAACAAAAGCCAATAGTAATAGTTATATCTATTATTGTTGATAATTATAATATTATTTTTATTAGTTTTCTTGTTCCTGAGAGCTGTCAACTGAAACTGAGCTACGTTCTGAAATCCTAAACAGTGTATGTTGCTCGCAAACTTATCTTTTTAAAAACATTGTAATCAAAGAAATTAATAAACAACCTTTGCACTGTAAAATTGGAATCCTACAGCTTAACATATACCTTTTTACGTCAGTCAAGTAGAATGTAATTCGATCTTAAGGAAAAAAGATATTTTTGTGCCCTAATGTTTACAAACAATCAAGCTAACTTAAACAAAATGGATATTCAACTAGCGGAAACTGTCCGTTTGAGACCAGTCCGTTTGAGGTGTGCTTGTTGCTAGTGTTAATTCGAAAACAGGGAATCTGGCTCAGCGCAGGTATGCGAACGTTTGCATTGCATTTAAAACTTGAAAATACTTCAGTGCATGACAGATATGTTGCAGATGTCTTTCTTTAAACACTTACAACGATTATTTGCTACGCGAAACATGTACTACAGTAGGCAGCATTTAAATGTGAACAAAACTTTTCTCAGCAAAAGCTCACTTCACTGACATAAAATGCATTGGCCCGTAAGGACTGTGTACTGGCGTGTGTGTGTGTGTGTGTGTGTGTGTGTGTGTGTGTGTGTGTGAGAGAGAGAGAGAGAGAGAGAGAGAGAGAGAGAGAGAGAGAGAGAGAGAGAGAGAGAGAGATGTCAGATCAAAGTTTCGCTTGCTTCTATTTCTTTCAGTCCAGTCAATTCGTGTTTTCCTTTCTTGGTGAAATACGAATTAAAATATTCTCTAAATTAATTTTGAATTCGCCATTGTCCAAATATTTTACATTCTTTGCTATGGAATGCACAGTGTATATTGCTGCATTACCTGCATGAAAATATTTGCAGCTATTGGCGGAAAATTCTTGTTTCTTCCAATCGATATTCCAAGCAAATATCTGGTCCTCTGATATATTTACAGTTATTTTACACCTCTTATATGCAATGAAAACGTTCATATTTCTATAATCACATTAATTCGTTCTGTCATTGCTGTTTAAAACGGAATAAAAATTGTACTTCTTATCTTGGCCTTTTGAAACGTGGTAACCTTGTAATCAGTTTCTTTCGGCATCTTGACACGTGGCTTACCAACTCAGTAACGTATTAGTTTGACGATGTCCTTGCATCAAAGTTTGTTCTGAAAGTTTCATATTGATTCTTCAATCTAAAAATTATCATATAAATTTTGGTCAAGAAAGCTATAAATAACTGGAAAGTGTTTTTATAATTTAATCAAGAACAAATCAACTACAAGAAAGCAACTGGCATAATTGTCAACATTTTTTGTTTTACATGTATCGAGGTAGATTGCTGATCCAATTAAATACAGAAATTACCAAATGGAGAATTTATATGAATTAAAGTCAATGAAAATATAAATAGAAAGAGAAAATGTTAAAAGCATGTATTATACTGTGTCCAACGACATTTTAAAACTCAGTAATAAATAGTCAAGCAATGCTACATGTATCTTAATATCATACCACTGAAAATAAAACAACGTATCAAATAAAATAATTATTGCAATTTATTAATACAGGACAGCTGCGATAAATTATTATAATAGTTTATTTGGGGTTAGGTAGTATATATCTTTATTTATGTAACAGGGGAAATCATATGTTTGAACCCGTATTTATGATTACTTTGGATCTACCTCACTTTCACCGTGCAGATTTTTATCCCTGAAGATTACTGCTATGTAAAATGCCAAGAACGAATAGAAATAATGACGGTAATAGCTGTAGGACTCTTCAGTTTTGTGGATTTTTGCGTTTATTTTGTATTCTATGTATTTGTTTATGTTGTTGTTTGTTTCATTCATCTGTACATTTCTCAAGTGTATATAAATTTTAGCATAATATCTAGCACATTTTTATAATTACTAAGAGCAAATCGCCGTTATCGTCAATCTTCCCATCTTCAGTGTAGCAGTAGCGTCACCGCCCCACACCAACAAACACATTCCGGACGATTTCATATCACGGTCTCATACCAAAACAACGATTTTGAAACACAAAGTTAACATTATGCATGCTGGTTTTGCTGTTGCAACAATCATCTACAGCATCACTAGCACTACTACTACTATTTGTCAATTTCTTGCATTTAACGTGGTTTTGATTAAACTATATAGACATGGTTTTCTTTACAACAGTTTATATTTAAATTTGCTGACATTTTAGAATGTACATGAAACTTGCAGTTACACATTTTATTGCAAGCAACTGTCATTATCAACATCATAATTTTCTTCGTTGTCATCATGATAATCCTTGTCATCGCCATCATCGTAAAGGCGTTTCTGCTCCTGAATAGTATGATTGTTACCATACCCACCAGGATCAGCATGAGGATTGATTACTACCATGCGATTTAGAAACACAGTTTTAATGATATTCATCAATGCTTTACTAATGTTGCTGCTACCGTTACTAATTTGCATGTACACAGGCTGGAGCGAAACATTTGATTTAAAAATGGCATTGCTGTATAGAACAGTACACTTCTCCAAACTATGTTTTCCTGATTCTTTTCAGTTTTTATTCTCTTCTTCTTCATGTGCTTTTATTCATACGTGATAAATACTATGCTTTAGGACTTTTTATTGCGAATTTTGCCATGCAAATTTACGGCGGTTTATTGTTTTAATGTAAATAGTGTACATTTTAAGTCGGTCTCAAAATGTATAATAAACATCAAATGTAATAAATAAGTTATTTCGGCGAGATATTGTCGTCGTTATCTTCATCATCGTCATCCACATAACGATTTTCATCATCAGCAGAGGCATTCTTCTCCTTCACTTTTTTAACGCTATTACCACCATACCTTCTGCATGACAACTCAATACCAGTCTGACGATTTAGAACCACTTATATAGAAAACACAATCCATGCTCTCTCTATTCTTATTAAAATCATCACTAACAACGACACTACCACCAGCATTACACTTTTCGTCACCACCAGCAGCAACAGCCACTACGTAATACTAACATTGACTCTATAGCTTCTAGTACTATTACAATTAGTGCTGCTATTAACTGTAATAGAAGCACAACACAAGTTAGTCTTGGGACAGTGAATCAACTCTGAAGTATACGAGAGATAACCCAAATTAAATCACACTTCGTCAATTTTCCAGACAAATGACCTTCTCCGTCTAAGCGAGATAAATCAATTTTAATCGTAGATACATATTTAGCTATACTTTTATTAAATAATTGCAGTTTAGAATAAATTGTTTTGCTTTAATTTCACCGTTTTCACCTTGATACACAGAAGTATTAACTTAAGTGTAGCCCGATTCTTATTTCATGTTATTATAATTAATTGTGAAGTCCAGAATGCGATTGTGTTCTTGTTACAAGAAGTCGGTGAGCAAAACTGCATTAACTCTCTTAGATCATTAAAGATGACTGTTGGGATACCGATGCTCTAATATTAGATATTGTCTTTGAAATCGTATATTTACGACGTATTTCTTGGCCTAACAGACTGTGTATCTAATAATTCATTGCAGGGCAAATCAACATCTCTAACATGTTTCTAAGAAACCTTAAAATAGATCAGGCAAAGTGACATTATCTTATACGCTGTTAGTGATCGCCATGTACATTTATTTGCATTCCTACTGCATTCTCGATTTTTTTTTCGCGAAGATAAATCGGTAATAGCGAGGTCAGCTCGAGAGCAAATGACTGGGGAAGGCTCACATCTAGTCACTACAATGAAAGAAAACAAACAACAAATTAAAGTTAAATAAATTTCTAAATAAAAGAGCAGCAGTCGACAATGATGGCAACCAAAGTAAATATGTCAAAGCTAAATAATTTTAGTTGACCCCGAATTAAGTTTGCTACGTACCGGATCAGGCAAATGGGACTCACCGAGTTGTAAATAGCTGTGCATATAAAAAGCTGCTTTTAGACCGTTTTATGCTGCCAGGTTGCAAATGATGGTCAAATGTAATAATTGTTTAACATATAATTGTATAATCCTTTTTATAATTTCGAAACAGAATTTTCTATGATTTTCGGAAAGGACCCATCGGCTACGTTGCATCGGCACTATATACTTAGTAATTGCACTTGTACACTGTCCTTGAGTAAATGCAATGGCTGTTTATTGTGAGTTGTAACCATTTCTAGCGACTATACGTGGATTTGACTGCTTGCTGTCTGTTTCAGTAAACAGCATGAAGCTAGTTTCCTTATAGGAAACTACCGTTTTCATTTCTTTTGCATTAGCTTTAACTCCAATAATTTAACATCTAAACTGAATATAATAATGACATTACGAAGAAGAAAAGGAAAAAGACGGAAAATAAGAATCTTAAAAATGATAAAGATACTTTTCTTGCTTAAGAAGAGGTGACTAAAACCCAAAACTAAATGAATAAAAACAATCCTAAAATGTATTAAACTAACCAAAAAAGAGCCCAAGACATCAAAATGACCTAAAACATATGCCCAAGAGGTACATTTCTTATATAACCCAGAAATTTCAAGGTAAGAAACGCAATGATAGAAATTATTTTTCTTTCTGTTTTCCTCATTGTCTTTTTTAATTTAGCACGTTTTACTTATTTCACTTTTTGTGCAAAAGACATAACGGTATGGTCATAAAACATTCAAAGGTAACGAACTCTGTCCCTAACACTGGGCAAAGAGTTTGTTTAGAATACGTTTTTGCTCTATAGTAACAAAATATACGTACATTATTAATGTGTTTCACTTGCCTATCTCGTAAGAAATACAGTTTTATTGGACATTTACTACGCATAATCGATTTTGCTCCTTTTATTTATGACCTTGGAAAGTTATTTGCTTTCTCTGCTCGATCGTGTATAACTATAAAATTTTCATTCATTTATTTGCTCACTAAAATACTGCATTTTGCAACGGATATGTTTTGTGTATCCTGTGGTCATGAAATCAAACTTCTACTCATTTCTTAAAGATTTAAGTTGTAGAAAATTATCTAGCACTTACGACTATGCGCACGAAAGAAAAGATAAAAATGCCGTAAAACTATCACAGAACGATATATATATATATATATATATATATATATATATATATATATATATATATATATATATATACATATATATGGTTTTGTACGTTGGAAAGAATTATATAGCATAAAATATTTTTACAACTCTGTCTTGTAATGTCAGAAAAAGGAAAAGTTAACAAAAGTAAAAGGCGTACCTTTTGCTAGTGTTCATTTCAAAACAGGACATTAGTTTCAACGCATGAAAAGAGAAAAATGTATTTTCTCTGCGTCATCATTTACCACGAATATGTGACAATTACATATATCCTATTGCACCTTATGCAGCACGCAATTAGTTAAAAATACTACAGTGCATACAAATGATGACATGCCATTGCTTACTAAAAGTTTCTGTGTTGGATCGCTTAGAATGATTATGTTGTTACTAAGAGAATTATTTAATTTGTCCCTAAGGTAGGCATGACTTAAATGAACACCAAACTGATCTCTGCTACCATCACAGTACATAGTAAACCACACCGTAAAAGTGACAAATCCATAGGAAAGTATTAAAGCCTTAAAGAAAACTCAAAATTTATATTTTAAAAACTGTTGGATTTAAAGTAAGAAAATGGAATAAATTCGTGAAATGCAAGCAAATTAGCAATTTAATCAGGCCAACAGTTTCTAAGTCTTCTTTTTATCCTTTGCTTTGTCTTGTTTTATGTTCGTAGGTTTACGTACTACGTCAGGTATGATATTATAATGAGATCCCGGTCCAAGAATAACCCCATTTGAGTTAAACATACACTTTAAGAGACTAAAGGAGCAATCTTGCATATAAAAATTCATTCACAAAATTCCTACCAATGGTTAAGGTATTTGTAATAGTTATTGTTATTATGGCTGGTGGAGATGCTTTTACAGTAGTTGCTTTGATCCAAGAACAATAATTGAACCATTTCTCGGAATCATAAACAGTGAAATACTTTGCAGACAAATACGATTTCCTTAGTACAATATATTTGTGATGTGTAGCTTAGCAATTTAACTTCTAGACTAAATAAATAAACTGCATTGTAAATAGTTTAACACGTTGTTTCAAATGCATGCATTGCTTGTTGTATGTAAATTAAAAAAGTACACGCACTCGCGCAAGACACCAGCTACCCTGATCGTTTAACAAGTTAGATACTGTTGATTGGAATTTTCAGTTCCACTTATTCCTAAACATAATATAAGAACACGACATCTGCAAACAGTTACAAAGACAAGGTAATCTGGATATCATTTAAAGTTCAAATATTGTTACCGGCTCATATGAATCGCACTGGTTGCTAGTCGTCATTTATAAACAGCTCTTTACTGATAGTTTGTATAAGTGAGGAAATGATAGGACATTATTCAAGAGTTAAACAAACTTGACTTCGATTTTTTTCACATGAGAGGAGTGGGTTTACCATTTATATGTTAAACGATCACGAGTGTCAAAATGACGTATCAGTTGGGCTTATTAACCCCTGTTATTATAGATTTAGTTCAGTTGTAAATATATACCTTCGGGCTCAAGGTATTTGTCTTGTTGTTGCCATTTGAGTTGATTTTCGTATTTAAAATAATGTATTCACCCTGGAAAATACTTGTGTTCACAAAGATTCATGGAGAAAGACATTCAGTGGAAATTATTTGGAATTCTAATGCCGGGATACTATTCTTGATTCATAAAATTCAACAAGGAACTGTTGACACATCAGTACAATACTACATTCATCTGACGTCATTGTACTCTATATTGGAACTTCATCGGGATTTAAACTTGGATTCAATTAGAACATTTTAGTGATAGGACTTATACATTTAAATTCTAGGATTAATTTGTGTATTATATTCACAAACTGTAAGTCCTATTTCGTATTTTTACCTTGTTTGCTAGGGAAATAAATTATTTCGTTAAATTTGCAAAGCTTGTTGACCTCACGCTTTTCTTTTGTTACTTTTTTATGAGCCTACACGTAACAGTAAGGACAGATTTTATTGATTTTTTTATTACTGTATGGGTACGATACGATTAAGACGGACAGAATCAGACTGAGAGACAGAATAGAACATGACAAAAAAGCATTTAGATTTGCACACACACACACACACACACACACACACACACACACACACACACAAACATACAGAATATGCATCAGCTTGTATTTGGTTAAGTTTCATGCTAATAACATAAGAATTAAGATTAAAAGTGTATTGAAAAATTATTTGGTACAAGATAACTTTTTTGAATTGATGTGCTAATAGTGTTTTTGACAGTTTGATGTACACGCATTGTTGGTCGTAATTTAGAAATAGGATATCTGTCTCAGCGCTTTACATCTGAGAGGGCTCACTGTTTATGAGTTACTTGTTGCCCGGATCGTTTGACAAGTGTAAACAGTTTAAAAACATCCTTATAAAGAGCAGTTGTTAGTATGCAAAATTCAAGAACATGACATCCAACTTAATGTGCAGTAAAAGTTTGCTGGTCATGTCACATGTGGTTCAAAGCTAATTTAAGTTGTTTTCCAGAGCTATTAAGAGATAATAATATGTCATCTGTATATTGTGAAATAAGAAGGTGTTTATTAATTATGTTAATTCTCTTTGCATTGGAACTTCGCCTGATTTTATGGGATAGCACAGGGGATGAAAATGTAAAAAGAGGAGGACACCTTGACTACATTTGCTCATAATATCAAATCACGATGAGCACAGCCCATTAACACGTCTTTCTATTAGTATCAAACAGTGTATGCATGTTCTATATTCCACTTCAAAAAAGAAAAGGTAGTAAGAGATTATAAAAAGGGAATCTAGAACATTTAAAAATCTATATTATGAAGATGTCAAGATAAATCAATATTTAATATTTTTTCTCTGCATACAACATATGATCGCATAAAGGAAAATATATATTCTCCTATTTGTCTCTCTTGGATAAGTCCAGCGTGATCGTTATTAATTACGGGGATATAGTTTGTTTTAGATTTTATATAACTCATACTGATGAAAGTTTAAATGGTACATTTACTAAGAATCTGGTCTTGATTTCTTCAAATATTGTTTAGGTTTATCAGGGTTGTAAAGAAAAATAATGACACCTTCGTTTGAGTACACCAGAGTTATAGGAATAGTTAATTCTTTGGATATAATAGGGGCCAATATACGTCTAGAAGAACGTGAGAAACCCTGACCGTTTGAAAAGTGTAAATAATTTAAAATATCCCTATAAAGCTCATTTGTTCATATGCAAGATTCAAGAACACGAAATCCACCTTAATGTGGAATAAACCTTTGCTGGACATGTCATATGTGGTTCACAGCTAATTGAAGTTACTTTTCATAGCCATTAAGAGGTAGTAATGTGTCATCTACACATTGTTAAATAGTTTATATTCATTACCTTTATTTGTCTAAAAATTGTATGCTTGTACTATATTCCATTTCAAAATCAAAAGGAATAAGACATTATAAAAAGGGAATCAATAACACTTAAAAACCCATATTATAGAAAAATATCAATAAATAAATATTTGGTATTTTATCTTTGCATAAAACATAAGATGGCATAAAGGAAAATATATATTCTCCTATTTGTCTCTCCTGGATAAATCCATCGTGATCATTATTAATTATCGAGTATTTAGTTTGTTTTAGATTGTATGTAATTCATACTGGTGAAATCTTAATTTGTACATTTAATGAAGAAACCGATCTTCAGGTCTTCAAATATTGTTTTGGCTGATCACGATTTTAACGACAAATCATGACACCTTCGTTTGAGTAGATGACAGTTCACCGGAGCTATAGGAATAGTTATTTATTTGGACATAATTGAGGCCAATATACTTTTGGAAGATCTTGAGAAACCATGCCGGAATTACAGAAGACCCTAAAAGCTTATTATCTGGCTTTTTTCAGAGCTGCATTTGTTATAAGTAAGGTTCTCATATGTGTGTATTTATATGTGTTCAGATAGTTGAGCACACTCTCCGTATGAAATGAATCTATGCAATGAAAGAAATATAGTCTTTTTTTTATTATAATTTTGTTTCTTCTAAAATATTTCCCATTTTGTAAGTAGAAGTTTGATTTAACTAAAGTAGGTATCATTTTACTGATGTAATTCCTATTTTGCATATTAAGGAAATAATTTGTTACCTGATCTCCGTCATTGTTGTAAATGCTTTTCTGAAAGATGTAACCGATAGTTACGAACATGTTAATTTGCAATGAGTTTTCTTTCGAACTTATGTATACTCTCTTTCCGTCAGTTTTTTACGATCTTGTATTGAACAGTATTCCCTAGAGAGTGGTCTTTTTTCTACTTCAGTGGCGTAGTACACTTTGTATCATGATGTACTGTGTAGAACCATAGGGGAAATTTAAATAATCAGTTTATTATACAACAAAAAATAATCAGGCACTGAAGACAGTGTTTTGGCCTTAAATAACAACCAGAAACAGATGTGCTATAACACATGGACTTGAATCTATCAATAATTATTTAGGTTGATTGAGAACCAAGGATAAAGGACTCGTGTATATTATATGAGGTTGGTTAATATTCTTTTTCCGATTCAGCTCCATTCTCAACAAAATATATGCTGTGCATTGCGGTCTGTATAACTATTGGAGGATGAACCCGGGTAAGAACCACCGAACCAAGGGAAGCTACTTGCAAGCTTACACACTCTGTCTGTCTGTCTGTCTGTCTGTCTCTGTCTCTCTCTCTCTCTCTCTCTCTCTCTCTCTCACACACACACACACACACACACACACACATGCTTGTATTCATATACTTGTGAGGACCTTGACATATGACTACATTTTGAGGACCATAAGAAGAAATTAAATAATATGTTAGAAATTTGAAAGTAAACTTGTCTGCAACCCAGGCAATATATGTATCACTTCCTTTTTGCTGTATACTTCTTTAAACGATATGAGAAATACTCTTACTTTGCATCAATGTGAGGACGTCATTGTGAGGAATCACAATCAAAGACTACCGTCAACCTGAGAACCTGACTATTTTTTTTTCTCTTTTTGTGCCTGGCCTGCACAAGTATGAGAAGGTATTTATTTAAAAGCTTAGGGACTAATTTATCTGCAATTAAAACTGCAGACAGACAGATACACGAGCTTAAATGTTAAAATCTCATAAAAATATAAGTTTAAGTTATTTTGCCGAAAACAACACCTCAGGCACTGTTTTGTAACTTTGTGATCTCTTTTATTGACACAATAAAAAATTCCATCCAGTTGGGAAATGAGAAATATCATGATAACAAAAATATGCATCAAGTCTAGACAGTGCAAAATAAACACTTAAGAATATCAAACATGTCTAAATTGTCAATTCATCTATTACAATAAAAATGAGATTTCTAAAACTTTAGGTTGACACCAAAGCAACACAAATGTCATAAGTCAGTTAGCCCATGGCAAATTCAATGAAACTGAAGTTGCCTTTGGGAGATTTGCAATAGACTCATTATATGATAATATCTCACAACTAAAGGTTAAACACTAGGCTGAATAAAACGGGAAGTTAAGGAAATTTCGTTACATTCGTTTAACAGTTAAGTTTTGTCCCTATTTTCTTCGTTTATACCTTAAAATCATAGCCCCATAATTAAAGTTATCAAAAAGATCTGTGTAAATAGTAAATGAAGATAAATATGTACGTGAGAAGGAAAGGAATGGTTAGAATGCAGATATAAGCATGTGTATATACATAAATAAATATACTGTGGTTTTGAAATAAGTAGAACTGAGACATAGAATATAGAGAGAAGGGGGAGTAGGTAAAATACATTGAACTGAAATATTAAATACTTTTCTTCGAAAGGGTTCATTTGATTTGCTTTTGGAAACGTTAAATTCACTTTTCTAAGCATAGATATGCTACCAGATCAGTATGTTCGGTAATGAAAGCTAGACTTTATGGAATAATATTTTTTTTCTTAAAAGTAAATGATTTGAGAACACTGGCTTAACCATTTGCTTAACAATAATCATCTAGTCACCTTGAAGTCGGAGACATGCATTTAAAATATTTCTCTGACGAGCTGACTTTTGAGAAGGAGTTAAGAACACTTATTTGTATTCGTTTAATTCTTTCCCAAACAATAAATAGTTATCAACCTTTTGTAATTTTCATGGAAACAATCAGGGAATAGATGACAAACACCGATTGGGTTCCTAGTGTTTAGGTTGATTTATTAGGCATTTAAAGAATTAGAAATGGCTATATTCATTATGGATAAGTGCTTTATTAGGCATGCCTGTAAAATAAATCTCACACGAGTTACAGTACTTGCAGTATTAACATATACATGTATTGCTTAATTACTTTCAAATCAGCGACATGCATGAAAATAATCTTTGATAAGCCGATTGTTTACAACCTGAAATACCGGCATATCATGCAGCCCGCAAACTTTTCATGGCTGTGTTAGGGCTTGAAGTCCGTGAATCCCATATATATATATATATATATATATA
>JAECUM010017392.1:0-16274 GCA_016617855.1 Megalonaias nervosa | reverse complement strand
ATCTTCTTTTTCTCGTATTCACGAGATAGTTCGGATCTAATATTTTCGATCGAACGTGCAAGAGGCGCAAATAGTTTTACCTGTTTGTCATTTACCATTGACAAGGATTCTAACATAGACTGATAAATTGATTTTACAAATTTATAATTGGATGGTAATGTGTATTTATTATCAATTTTTCTTTGTTTTAATATTTCATAATCGCATAATATTTTTTCAGGATCGAGATTATCAGATAGATTTATTCTGTTATGTTTTAATTTTTTAATAGCAGAAATAATATCATTTATATTTTCCTGGTTCATATATATAATAATATTTCTCTAAAATAAAATAGCATCGTTCCGAATACTGTTGACACTCGTCAGCCATAGGAATCGAACCACGGTCGTCAGTATTATAGTTGCAACAACTATACCACTGAGCCATTTCCGATTCATACATATAGACGTTTTAAAATTATTATGTAGTTAACAATCACACATTATATTTTTTTGTAAGAGTTATCGTTCGTTAAGGTCAAATACATGTTATAACTAAAAATAACTTTACGTACTCGTATAAACCGACATGAATTTAAGATTATCAGAGTTAAAAGATGCATCAATATTCCTCTCTGTTACAAATTGATGATTTACTAACAGCTAATCACCTACAGAAAAAGAAATAAGTCATTAAATAATTAACGAAAAACAAGAAGTATTTATTGTCTGTAAATCGAACGTAGTAGTAAGGGAAATAATCGTTTAATTTACTCCGCAGAGAGAGATAGCCGAGTTATCTCGCTTTATTATATATACAATTGCTTTAATCATAGAAATCAAATTTTAATGATTTTGATTAGTAAACTACCCATCAGATAAGGAAAATTATGACCATTTCATAAAACAGAGTACCTATTATACCCGGCAGATTTCAATTTCTGGTAAATTTCATGATTTAGTCGGGTAATTATACCCGGCAGATTTCAATTTCTGGTAAATTTCATGATTTAGTCGGGTTATTATACCCGGCAGATTTCAATTTCTGGTAAATTTCATGATTTAGTTGGGTAATTATACCCGACGAAATAAGAAAATCTGTCCAAAAACATCAAACAGAGTATATATTTACCCATCAGATTAAAAAAAATATATTATTTCAGAATCAGATTATTTTTTCCCTTATTATATTAGGAAATATTTAATCAGACGTTCTACGAGCGTATATATAAATTAATATTAAGAGACTCTTGTCTTAGATCCAAAATATTTCCTGCCTGGTCAGTGAGTTTGAAATTTATTCTTGTCAGAAATGGATTATGAACTCGCAGGTACACGGGGTTAATTGGTTCAGACACAATTAGCCAACCTGGCGGGTCTTTAGGGCTAAATGAATATAGTATATACCCCTGTTCCGCAGTGCCACTGCGGTGATTAGATTTTGAAAGATCTACTTGATAACTGTCATCAATTACGTCACATACCAGATTGACTGCAATTGTTGTTGTTATATTAACAATACCAGGTGAGATATGGCGACCTCCACCGTGTGGATCATTATTATATTTAAGAATAGTTGGTGTAGGTATTAATTTTTTCCATGAATCACATATTCTTTTAAATTGTTCATCAATAAGATCATTAACTGATTTCCTTAGCTCTTCAGAGTTAAATCCAGGAATTATAAATGTTGATAGTTGTTCTCGCGTAATTCCGAAATGTTTTAGAAATGTTATTGTGAACAGAATATTTAGTTTAACAGCTCGAGGTGGACCGTCTTCATTAATTATATATAAATCTTTATATCGTTTATCTGCTGCTATGTTCACTAATTTTTTTTCTCTGTTAACAATAATATCATTCATGAAATCTAGGTCTGAAGCAACTTGATTCAAATGTTGTATTACTTCAATTATTTGATTTTTTAAGTCATCGTTGTAAGAATTGCTAATGCTGGAAAATAAATTTCTTAGATAATTAAGTACACGTCCGTGTTCAGACTTAATTGTATTAGCATATGAATTTATTTCATCAACATCAAGTACTATTATTTTACCTTTTTTACCATCAACTATTTTTGTAAAATGGGTTTCTGTTTTATCTATATAATGTATAACTCCATCACCAAAATATCGTCGCCATGGGTAAGCATTTTTTTCTGTTCTATATTCTGGAGGTTTTATAAATTTTTTAACATCTACGACAAAATCAGATCTCTGTGGTTCTGGTGGTGTTTGATAAACTGGTGGATATTCAGGCCAACCTAATACTGATCTAATCGAACTTTGATAAATATCTACGGAGTAATCAGGGGAATTTATTTCAATAACCGCAGATAGTGTTGGTTCGTAGACAGTAATTGCTATTTTGATTCTTTTCCTGTAATAGATTTAATTCTGCGCTGAAACTCATCATTAATCTGTTCTATTTGATAACTGCCCGTTGGAATAGAAACTATTTGCCAATCAGGAGTTCCATCAGACTTATTCTTATTAGCGAATATTAATGAATTATTTGGTTGTAGTCCACCAAATGGTTTTGATCTAATGTTGGGCCAGCTATAATAAACTCGCAATTGTGCTAATGCTATTTCTTTTGCAGGAATTGCGGTTGGAAAATTGACACTAAACTCAGGATTAGTCGAACTTAACGATATCATAGTAGTTTTTGACGGAGTTGTATTAGTGACGATCTGCTGAAGTAACTCCCTGTCTGTCATTATTATTATTGTTGTTATTTAATTCATTAAAATCATTTGCGATCACTTTAAAAGCATCATCATAAGTTTTCATCATCATCGCGAATTCAGTATCAGATATTTCACCATCACTAACACACGAAGAAATATATAAAGATAATTTAGAACATGCATCTGCCACTGTGTGTAATTTAATCATATAATCGTGCAATTTAGCATTTGTACAAGTATGTATCTTTTTGGTTATAATACCGAGAACTCCAGCAATAGTCGTTGATGCTGAAACGATAATGGTTATAATAGTAGGTGCTGTCATCGTCAATGTTGATAATAATAATCCTGTTCCAGTAATAACAGCAGAAACCGAGTAAACAACTACATCGACAACAACTATACGTCTTTTGTATTTTTTTATTTTCGTGTTATAATAGTCGATAAAATTATTTAGTTTAGTGAGACGCTCACATACTTGATTGCATCTGTAAAGTTGAACGTCAATGCGAGACTGAGGTTGATCCATTATTGTTATATTAAGTGACTAATTGCGGTGTTTCAGCCACAAATTCCATATGCCACCAATAAGGCTCTAAGGTTATTGTTTGATCATATATTCTCAGTATAAATGTTTCTTCAACATCTTTTCTTAACAATATAGATACAACTCCAGAGAGAGAATCAGTTGAATGACGCAATATATATCTGTTAATTATAGCAAATCTTTCATCACTAAATACGGACAGCCTGTAAATACCAGTAACTTCTGCGGTATATTTGATAGTGTTATTTTGTGGTGTCCATGTTGATTGTCCTGATGCTACTGTGTATACGATATTTTTAATTTGTCCGTGTGGAATTTTAATCAGATTAGTTTTTTGAACAATATTAGGTATTCCACTGGCAATATCATTAAGTTTCGTGTTAATGTCGGCTAGTTTTATGTCAACGGTTGGTGAATCACCAAAAAAAATCTTTAATGAGTTTGTTTATGTTTTTACGAAAATTTAAGAACGTTTCTAAATTTTTATAAAAAGTAGCACTAAGTGTAGTCATTTCATCACCGATTGTTTTTAACGAAGTTGAAATAGGAATTTCCTTATCATCAACATACTTTCGTTGCAGCATCAAAATCATATTCCGGTGTTCTAAGATTATTAATGCCATTATTATTCATGTCGAGAAATGCACGCATTATACCGTGGTTGGTCAGTACATATTTAGATTCTTGATCGTCGACATATTTCTTTGTTGCGGCGTCTGCATCTGCGGTTGGATTTCCAATGTCGGTGATTTTATTCTGATTCATATTAATATCTCCTGTAAATACATCGCCGGATTTCTTAATATAATTACTGAGTGATGTACCAGAATCTTGTATTTTACCTTGATCGGCAAAAATAACTATATTATCAGTGACTGCAGTTGGAATTCTTATAAGAACATCTGATAGTTGTATATTACTCGTTTTTAATCGTCCTTGATTATCCTGAAAAACAACTACTTCATTTTGATCCACACTTGCGAGATTTAATAAATCATCAATTTCATTTCTGAGTTGATCAAGAGTTGCATACTTAGATAAATCAACTTGTTGATGACCTCTACGGGAAGATCTTCCATAAATATCCACCATTATATTTACTAATGTCTGTTTAAATATGACGTCGTAGTATATTCATGTACAACTTTGTGGGGGGTTTTTGTTGATTTTGATATAGCATCAAGTACATTAAGTACTTCTCGACCACATATTGGTGGATCGGTTAATGTTTGTGTAGGTAATGTTGAATACCATATTGGAATACTTTGATAGCAACTAATATACTTTAAGAATTCTTTTGGTGGAGCTAGTCCATATGAATCAAAATAAATAATTCCACGTGGATCAATTGCATAAGCGACCCAATGCGTGCCTGGACCAGAATTTTCATCGAGATTAATAATACCTGTTTCAATGTTATTTGGTTGTTTCGGTAATTGATCGCGCATAAAAACTCCTCTAAAATTTTTTATTTTTAATTTTTTAGCAGCATCTAGTAAATCAAAATTGGACATAGGAGATATTCAGTAAATTGTCCCTGGTAATCTTAGGCCTTTTCCGTACCAGTGTGGGGTCCCTGGTAATCTTAGACCTCTTCCCTTTTTTTTGGTGTTCGTTTTATTCCCTGTCCGGTTGCTTTCTTTAATGCCATTCCAGCAGCAGTTCCAACAGCACCTAATGCAGCTGCTTTTGCAACAGCTGGAGCTGCAGCGGCTATTAATGCTGGTATAGCAGCAAGAAGTGGAAATATACCACCCGTCTTAATAACATCTTTAATGGCACCCGCAGAAAGATTAAGTTTTATACCTTTATTTGATTTTTTGCTTCATTGAAATGCCCGAGCTGACGTTCTGTAAGAGATAATTTATTTGAGCCGCTCATCTGATCTTTCTTTAGCAATATTTTTAATCCACAGTTATTTTTGATGCTGATTGTATCCTTTTAATCTGACCAGGAGTCAGACTAACACTAACATTATTATACGACATTATAATATTTATAAATAATCTAATTACATGTTTTCTACTGGAGCATCAACGACTCTCATTCGTCCACCAGCACCTTCAAGTAACATCGATTTATCGCTGAGTATGACAGCAATTGCCCTGTAATTGGCAATAGCTCCAATATCTCTATTAACATGAGCTCGAAAATGTATATCGACTACAGATTGTCTGGTTAAATCTAAATGTTCGAGCGAAAAATAATAAATTGGGTATAATATTGTAAAATCCAATTGTGATATTTGTAAACCAGTATCAACATTTTGATCACGTCCCATGAACGTCATTAGACGGTGATATACACGTGCTACATGATTTTGATCGAAATTCAGTAAAATATCCTCGGATGGTTCTTGATGTCCATTTATTCTTAAGGAAACTTCGGAAACACCAAGATTATCAAATATCATAATACTACGTGTTTGATCATCCACCCGTGCAGCATCTTGAAATGCAATAAATATATGTCGTGGTGCAGAAACACCTTGTTGTGATGCTATTTGCCACGTAAATAAACCATTAATATTACTCTGGATAGCATCTGTGGTCATTGTTAACCACGATAATGCTGATTTACCACCTTGATTCATAAAAGAGAGTAGACGATCTTCTTCAGTTATTGATGGAGTCATCACCGGCATCCACAATGAAAGTTTTGTAAGAATTACTTTGCCAGGATCACCAGCGAGTCTCCATAATGCGTCGTTGTCGGTTGCTTTTCGTACAAGTACAACTGTATGTTTAGATCCGAAAATGACTTTTCTGACATTTCTACAAAATCCAAATATATGTGATAGTGGAATCACACATGAAAATGCTCTTCTTCCACCACGCAACATTGCTCGACGTGATCTAAATCCTAAGTTGAAATCTGGATCTACATTAATAATCATACTTTGTACATCCGCATTGGCGTTTCTAGCAAAATTTCTTGGTTGTCCTATTTCATATTGTTGATACTCTGGAGAATCAGTTGTATCCTTTGCAAACATCATTGATGGACCAGCTGATCTTGAATAATCATCACTATATCTTGCAAGACCAAGTATTGTTGTTGCAACGTCGACGTCCTTCTGAATAGATTCAATATTATTTCCGTCAATCATGTACGTTGCACTGTCAAATAATGCCATAATACCATTATTAACAAAACCGACATTAACATCGTCTCCATATGCTACTGGTGCTGCAGGATTAGCAATATTTAAAATTTCACCTTCGACTTCAATAAATGCTTCAGCGGGTAAGAAATATCTACTTGTATCCTGAACCTGTAGTTCGATTCGTCCACGCTGATCTGGAATTCGTGCGTCGTAAGAATAATACTGATAATCACGCACAGACTCATCTTTAAGTACTGGTGCGTCCATGTCAAATGCGGGATCAGATATACGTTTGAACATCTTTATTATATTTATTATCGTCTAAAACGAAGATTACTTCGGGAAGTAAGACCACTTCCTGCTATCAGACTAGCAGTTATATTTTTTTCTTTTTCTGATAAAGGCACATCAGCCAACTCTGCTAGTTTTTGATTAGCAACTTGATTTATTATTTTATTGACATTTGCAGGCATAACTTCTGTACTAGGTAATTTTACAGATTGAGGTCGGACAGCAGGTCTGCGTATTAATCGTGTTAATCTATCTTTGATCGCTGAAAATGCTTTACCAGCGAGATTACCCATAGCACCAATACCTTTTTCACGAACAACATCAATAGCTTTCATTCCCAGTTGCTTTGCGATCGGTATTGCTTTTGGGCTATCCTTCTAAATAGACCCTGAACAACATCACCTAGTCCATCTCCGTAGGTTGTCTTGTATACTGGTAATCTTGAATTTATTACCCTGACCATAGTTGGTCCACGTTGAGTACTATGTACGATCATTTTATTATAGTAATTGTATTTAATTACATACTCAGTCGCTGTAGTAGTCATCGGCAATTTCATTAATAAGAGACTGATAAACATCAACGTCCATGATACCACCGGTAAATAATCGTCTGCAAATATCAGCTGCTTCATTAATTATTTCTAGGGAATTATTACCAGCTCGTTTTCCTCCAATGAGGATTTCTAATCGATCAACATCAGCAAGAACATTATTGGGACAAGTAATAAGACCACTTCCTAAACCACTTCCAATTACGTTGCCAGAAGAGGTGTCTGACGGCCAATATTCTTCTTCCTCCTCTTCCTTTTTGCTTGGTTTTTGTTGTTTTGGAGATTGTATTAATTGCTGTGATAGTGGTGGTAATATTTGTGGCAATTGTTGTTGGGGTGGTGGTGATACTTGTTGTGGTAGTGGTGGTAGCATTGGTAATCGTGGTAATTTAAATCGTGGTTGTTTTTGTGGTTTTGGAGATTGTGGTAATTGTTTAGATTTTTCTTTTATATAGTTATGTACAGCATCATCAAATTCATTAAAATCTTTAATATCTTCATTAGATCTAATTTCTGGAATACCAGTATATATGCGATATACATCCTTAATCCAATTGGCAGAGTTCAGAGATTTAACATGTTCTGGTTTTACATATTTTGTCTTTCATAATATCCAAATGCGGCAATATCAAGTAATTGGTCTTTGTCCTTGATAGCAGCAATACCTTCAGGTGTAAATTTATCTATTATCTTAATTCTGGTTTTTGGTTGTTGTGGTTGTGGTTGTGGTTGAGCCGCTTGAATACGACCAGCAATATCAGCAGGTAATGTTTCAAGAGCTCGTTGTGTTGCCTCAGTTGCTGTAACAATTTTCTTTGTTGGTTCGACAATCGGTTTAAATAATTGTTTTGTATCCTCTTCAAATTCGACTTGAGATTCTTGTCGTTCTTGTAATTGTTGCTTGAAAGCATCACGAACAGGTAAATATTTTTTAATTGCTTCTAGTCTTTCTCGTGCTAATCTAGCTGAGTGTGGTTCTCCGATGACAACCATATTAATAATATTTATAATAATTGTTTAAATTACAGCAGCAGGAAGGGTGAATGACAAAAATTGAGTAACCCGCGAGTAAACTAAACGCATTAAAGCAAAAGTAAAAAATGAAGTAACAAAAATGAGCTAACCCAAAAGATTTATTATTCGTTTTTCAAACTAAAAGGTAATAATATAGTTAGAAGGCTCGGTTTATCGTTTTGACCCTTATTTTTTGTTATTTATTTTTACTTAACGGTTCAGGCAAAAAGTTGTAGGGTTCACCCTTCCTGCTGCTGAAGTATTAGGTTAGTACCCCCTTTTCAGGAAAAAGAAGTAGATATATACTTTCTTCTCTTTGAGAAACTTGCTGAAAACTTGAAATGGCTAAGAGAGCATTGGACTTTATTATTACAAAGTTTGCTTATCGACAGAGCCCATTAAATCTACACTTCACTGTTATTACAACGGATTCCTTATTATGATGTGGTTAAAGAATTATATCTTGAAGGGTGATTTGGTTAAAAACAAAATTCATGTTACTGTCGTGCAAGTGCTTCCAAATTTCAGTTCGGTAAAATGTTTAGAAATTAAATATCCAACAAGACTGATCAGAAATCTATCTCTTGCTACGTGCACGTACTGTAAGAAGAAAGGGTGCGTCATTTATGATTACTACAGGTTGAACAATAAGCAACATAATGAAGACATAACTATTCCTGATGCTCCTATTTCAAAGAAGTCAATGTCACAGTTTTGTATTGAAACCCCAATTTGATTCTATTTCGGAGACTTGTGAACCATTTAGATCGAAAGAATCTATATCACTTATTGGTGATTCTGCAAAGCCTATTTTTAATCAGGTACTTTCCTTTTATCTCTTAAGTCTTCTTGTAGCGCCCCCTACCTTCCCCCTTAACAAACATTATTCAGCATTACCGCTCCCCTCGGTAATCCCACCGCCCCAAGGGGCGGGAACGTCCACTTAGGTAGCCACTGCTGTATAGCTTTCTCACTTGTCAAAATGTAATTAAAACCCAATCAGAAGATACCTAAGGCTCATCTGCAACCTATTCCGCATTTGACGAATGATTTAGCAGAATTGTGGTAGACTGTGTCGATTCTATACCCAACACCAAGTAAGGTAACCATTATATGCGCGTCCAAAAAATTTCCAGATGCAATTCCTTTGAGAAATATTATAACTAAAAACCACTGTACAAGCTTTGCTAAAGTTTAGGGCACCTTTTGGTCTTCCCAAATCTGTCCAGACCAAACAAAGGTAAAATTCTATATCTGGAATTTTCCAAAACGTTATATGTGAATTGGACATCCAACAGTTTAAATCTTCTGCCTATTGCCCAGAAAGTCCAGAGGCTTTGGAAATATTTCATGAAACTTGGGAGAATATGATTCTGTCATATTATTCTGATATCGGAATGATTGGGATTAGGTGTTCATTTGCTGTTATTTGCGTTAAAGAATCGGTTCAAGGTTCATTGGTGTTACTCTTTCTTAGTTTGCTTTTGGCATACTGTCCGTGAACCATTAAAATTATTTGAAGAGAAAAACTTCTTTTCAAATGAATATTCAGAAATTAATCTTCTGGGCTATATCTGTAATTTCAAATATAGGTTGCTAAAGGCTAATGAAGCAGGAAGAACTAATCTACACTCTACTCAGTCAAATATGAAATTAGTGTCCGACAGAAAAACACAGGAAAGGACTTTGCAGCCTGGTGATACAATTCTGGCTCTTTTGCCCATAAGTCAAAATCCTCTTTTCGCCAAATGTTTTAGTCCTTATACAATTGGTTTCAACGTATTTTATTTCCATAAATGGATACAAATGGGGTCGTAATACAAGTTCTCACATCTTAGATCAAGACCTTCCCCTACTATAGGAAATTTAAATGGATAGAAGCAGTAAATTAATATGATTCCATATAATTATAAGTAAAGATACCTCATTCAGGGAAGATGAGAGAGAGAGAGAGAGAGAGAGAGAGAGAGAGAGAGAGAGAGAGAGAGAGAACTTTACCTGAGGAAGTAATGTCAAGATTAAAGGCATGGTTAGAAATGTCCCACTTTGGGAGTTACCATGTTTAATTCTTAAGAGACATTCCACGATGTGAATCATCCAAATTATCAAACTTATCTAAACTCATTTCAGCTTCAGATTTTCAAAAACCACGATCTGCGGAATCATATTTTTATGGAGTAAGTTTAAGTGGAGGGTCTTACAATTTGTCTATTAAAATTACAGAGGAATCGAATTTGTTTACTATATCTGAGGAGAAAACTGACAATTATTTATAACATAAAGTTAGATGCATCAGAAAGTTTTGATTGTTACACAAATGTAGTAGAATTACATCAGTTTACAATGTTGTTATGACTATTACATCACTGGGGCACATGCAGTGAAATGTGTGTTTACATTTTAAATTCTTGTGACTGCTCAAGTAAAAGTAAAGGAAATAAAACAGAACGATATTACAATATTGTTTATAATTTTCTTGTTAAAATATATCCAAATGAATTTAAAAATTCAGTTGACATGTGCGACTGAGACCGAATCTTTGAGTTCTCAAAAATATATGCTTAAATTATCACATTAAATTCAATAATTTCTTTTATTAAATGAAAACATAAAAATAGTTTGAATATACAGTAAATCAATGAGCGTCTGTCTAAAATTGACTGTATTTAATTACTGTTAGCCTGTGAAATTTGCCCTAAAATTTGCGTTCAAGCAGAGTGTCTATTAGGCAGTTAGAATTTACTAAAAAGAACCACTTACTAGTCCGAAACCCATGTTCAATTTGAGAAGTAAGGAAAAAAATCCACTTGCATGTGACTACAGATTAAATCCATTCATATGTCCCATATAATATTTTTCAAAAACAAAATCAAAACTAAAGACTCAATCAATATCTGCAATAAAGACAAACCGATGACGCAACTGCACAGTATATAACTAGGCCTAGACCCGGTTTAATACATGAGGTTCGTACAATATTTTTCATAAAACACCAAAGGCCTAAACTAATTTTTTAAAAGTATACATTAAACAAAATTTAAAAGAATGTGTCAATAAAAAGACATGTAATAAATACAACACCACGAAAGGGGTTTTGGCCCAATTCAGGGGAAATAACTCGTTTAATACAGCGTAGGAACATTCATCTCGGCATGACGTCCTCTATTATCCTACACCTTATTAAACTCGTTCTTTCCGCCCACTCGGAAGAAAACACATATTTAGTTTTGTCTATTTATCATTTGCATTACCGAGACCTGAGTATTCTACCAATGGACGAAGCAAAAAACAGCCACCTATTTGGATATTTAGAAAAGATATTTGAAGGCTTAAGAATAAAAATTATTAATGACAGCTTCATAGTTGCAAAAGAAGATTGTATGAGTCATTGTGATAGCTGCTGCTTGACAAATAAAATCAATCCTATTTTTCAGACGTTGTGAATGCTCCTGAATTCTGTCTATATGAACACCTGCTCACAACAGATACCTTGTCAGAGTGAATATCTCATATGGGCACTATTTAGAATGAAAGCATGCCCACAAAGGACACCAACTTAAAACTAACAGCAGTTTATAAAGTGCACATGGATGTCATGAATACTGCTTATAACGGACGCCTATTTATATCGAATATTGATCATAATAGACAAAATTAAAATATCAATATGAATGTATTTAAAAAAACTTGACATAAATGTAAATTACTCTATTCACTATAAAATTATACATCACTGCACTGATAACAAAAGTTACTTTATATCCCCTAACTGTTCTCGCTTCGGGAGATCTTGTAGCCGTCCCAGATAAACGTCTCAGTAGGGGATGCCGCTGATAAACGTACGTCAAGGGTTTTTTCAGAGGCAGAACAGGGAAATAACGACAGCGGCCCTCCGTTTGTCCGTAGAAAATGTGGGCTTCCGCAACGTAGCTTTAATTTTCTTTACTTTTTCTTCTTAAACCTCTTTAATGGGTAACCCATGATTAGGTGCTGAAGTCAGACGCTGTTAAGTTCGAAAGTCAATTCAAGTTAACTGGACGAATTTTACATATGTAATAGCTTCGGTCAATTGGAGGAACAGCCCTTCTTCTGATTATTATTTATCTTCTTGCTATCTTTTCACACAATCAAATACAAACAATATTAATATCTTTTTTTTCTATCTACACAACACAAACCAAAACTATTAGTAACTAAATATATATTGAAATATTATTCTTTAAATAGATCAATGACGAAGTCTTCGATACTTGGCTTACCGATTCCGAAGCAAGTGAGAATAAATCGATTCATAAAAATTTCATTCAATAGAAATATAAGTGAGTACAAAATTTTACATTGCATCTATCACGATTTTATGAATAAAGCAATGCTACTGCAGCGTACCTAAAAAAACTCATCATTCGGAACTTTGCACAAACGATTTGGTTCTGCAAATGCAGGTAGACTTAACGGTCAGACATGTAAAGAGACCCACCAAAGAGGGACAGAAACTTGAGTATAGAAAATTTTACCACAGGACAAGAACTATTAAAATACTGAATAAAAATGAAACCGAATAATTTCACAGAACTTTTATTGAACATTTTACTTGCCAGACTTCGACAGGAAATAAACATAATTATGAAATGGATGTTCTACAATATTGAATATTTAACAGTGTACATAGATAGGTATCAACCACTCAGGGAAAGACAGATTTGTATGTATAAACAAGACAGCATAAATATAAACAATTCCGACAGAATGGAAGTGAAAGAATTTAAAGTAAAATCAACAAAAAATTTATTTCCTTACAATACAAAATCAAAATTCAAAAGACACATACAATATTATGAATTGAAAACCAAAATAATCCTAAACTTCCTATCACAAGTCCAGAAATATCGAATGTTCTAAATGGATTCCAACAGTTTTGAATGATCTGGTATAATACTATGATGTAAACGAGAATGTCTTTCAATGGGTTCACAATAATCTAAAGTAATGTATTAATCCAAAAGGCGTTACGATGAATCTTGTAAATAAATAACTCGCCTCAAATTTTATCTGATTTCAACAACTCAGTTGTAAACTTTGATCACGTCGGATGCTCCACAGACTGATCTAAAACAGGAATAAGTTATTTGTTTATCAAATCCTATTTATACACATTTTCATTTGACTTTTATCGTAACCCTTGCATTTCTTGAAATTCATCATTTCGTTTAATGGTTAGAACGCTACCTCTTAGATATTCAATTACTGAGATGCGATTCGTGTACCCCAGACCTGTAACATTGCAAAAACCGTTAAGTAATATACATTCTGGGACTAGTCAAGTTTATTTTCTCAAACTCCTTAGTTAGTTATCAATTTCCAGTTTCAATATTTAATTCGTATCAAACAAGGCAATATTATATATCCCAGTTCCATTTTTTTAATATCTCTGAGTTTTTATCTATTTTGGTTTCAATTGTAGCATATCGAGCCCTTAATACGGTTAGTTTTATCCACCAGAGTCATGGATGCATCTTATCACCTACAGAGTCACGGATGCATCTTATCCAGTAGAGTCATGGATGCATCTTTTCACCAAGAGTCATGGATCCGTCTTATCCACTAGAGTCATGAATGAATCTTATTCACTAGAGTCATGAATGCATCTTATCCACTAGAGTCATGGATGCATCTTGTCCACTAGAGTTATGGATGCATCTTATCCACTAGTCATTGATGCATCTTATCCACTAGTCAAGGATGCATCTTATCACCTTCTCATGGATGCATGTTATCCACTAGAGTCATGGATGCATCCTATCCACTAGAGTCATGGATGCATCTTGTCCACTAGAGTTATGGATGCATCTTATCCACTAGTCATGGATGGATCTTATCCTATTGTCATGGATGCATCTTATCACCTTCTGATGGAGGCATCTTATCCACTAGAGTCATGGATGCATCCTATCCACTAGAGTCATGGATGCATCTTGTCCATTAGAGTCATGGATGCATCGTATCCACTAGTCATGGATGGATCTTATCCACTAGTCATAGATGCATCTTTTCCACTAGTCATGGATGCATCATATCCACTATAGTCATGGATGCATCTTATCCACTAGTCATTGATGCATCATATCCACTAGTCATGGATGCATCTTTTCCACTAGTCATGGATGCATCTTTTCCACTAGTCATGGATGCATGTTATCCACTAGACTCATGGATGCATCCTATCCACTAGAGTCATGGATGCATCTTATCCACTAGTCATGGATGCATCTTATCCACTAGTCATGGATGCATCTTTTCCACTAGTCATGGATGCATCATATCCACTATAGTCATGGATGCATCTTATCCACTAGTCATGGATGCATCTTATCCACTAGTCATGGATGCATCTTTTCCACTAGTCATGGATGCATCTTATCCACTAGTCATGGATGCATCTTATCCACTAGTCATGGATGCATCCTATCCACCAGAATCTTGGATACATATGTTTCTCTTATAAGTTAGCATTGCAAAATAATTTAAATCTGTTCTCATTTCTTTCATCATGATTTCTATTTCGTCAATGCTACCTTATACCACGCCGAAATTTGGAACCAGTTCTCTATCAACATATTTCTCTGTCTGTTTTAGAATTTTTAACTTTAGCGTATAATTTGTTACAAATTTTGGTAAATGTAACATCAATTATCGATGTCACTTTATTACTCAAATATGTAAAATTGTATTGCTGGTGTACCAATAATATATCGATTAATCTCATCGTATATTATTAAAAGTTAGGTAAATCGTCATCTTTGATGATATCCCCTTTCGGAGCAATGTCTGCTCTTTCTCTTAATGTTTAAAAGGCTTATATGGCAGTTAATAAAGGATGAAATCTATGTCTGAACAATACCTTTGCATCTAAAACCATTTTTATATCATCATTCATTTGTAATCGTGAAAGTTAGTTCAAGTTCGAAGGAAGGCATCATCAAACCTATGCTGGCTTCCAGCAGTATATCAAATACAACAGGTAGGAACTTCTTAAACATATCTTAGGACACACCAAGGTGATAGATGGACACTAACTGTTGCTTCCCTCAGTGATCAAAATGGTTTGTCCCGATGACAATGCTTCAGAACACATAAAGTTACTAAACTGTGTGACAACTCTGCAACTGTTGTACCAGAGTGGATCTCTACATAGTAGACGAGTTATAACGAGACAAAATCTCTGAAAGAGAATACACGCGCTTGAACCTACTGTTTTTCAAAGACAACGAATAAACGAGATGCGAACAATAGACACAAAAGAGGAGCTTGATGAACTGGTCAGATAAGCAGTGTGTATAATTGCCATAGAAGATTTAAAGCCTCCACCTGCGTTTAAGAGATTATTTATTAAATAATGGCAACGAGAATTAATAGGGGTATATAAATGCTGTAGTAAGAGCGAAATATTTCATAGTATCTTTTTAATTTGATATTTACACGAATGAGAAAAGGATGGAACACCACCCAAAAATGCAAGAACACTTATAAAAATATTGCTAATAAAAGAATGCAGTTTGGTGGTCATCTAAAACAGCTGGAGAGCAGTTTTCAAAGCAGCATTAAGAAAATACATTAAAAGGTTAGGGATAATTACCAGCAGTTGAGATATTGAAACAACTGTTTAAATAATAGGGTGTTACAATAGATGTAAAAGATACAACGAAAGCACTGGCAATATCATTGATTGTTCTATGAATAGCAGGTTTGGCGGGTAGGTGGTAGCGGTCCATCGAGGGGAAATTAAAATGGTACACAATTTCATCGAAATCCTTTCTTTTTCCGTTCTCCTCTCCCTCTCGTGCATAAGGGAAAAATATGCAAAAATCTGGAGTGAGAGAGAAAAACAAATTGCGCTGGACGAAAACATTAAAACTGAACTTCCATCAAGTAACCTACAAGAGTATAGTTCGTCGTAACCGAATGCTTACACTTTTCTTGGAATCTATTTATAGTGTTCATAATATCAATGTCGGTTACGAGGTACACATACTGTAACGTATTTAATGCGCTGATGTTCTTAAACCTCTCTCTCTCTCTCTCTCTCTCTCTCTCTC
>JAECUM010017390.1:0-50000 GCA_016617855.1 Megalonaias nervosa | reverse complement strand
TACCTAAGACCAAGTCAGGCAACCAATATTTGTTGACCATTATGTGTGCGTCAACAAGATTCCCAGAGGCAATTCCTTTGAGGAATATTAAAACCAAAACCATAGTAAAAGCTTTGATAAAGCTTTTTACTCAATTTGGCCTTCCCAAATTTGTCCAATCGGATCAAGGGTCAAATTTTAGGTCTGAAATTTTCCAGCTAGTAATGCTTGAATTTGGCACTCAGCAATTCAAGTCAAAAGTGAAATTATGGTTTCACAGAACTTTACTTGAGAGAAGTTTTGAGTCTTGTAATAGAGTTCATGCTCTCTTGCTCATTCTTCAGAATTTTCTTTAAAATAAAATGTATGGTCCTTATAAGGTTAAGAAGAAAATGAATGAGTTAAACTATAATATAAGTACTCTAATCTAAATAAATTAATGGAGTACTAGTATACTGAAAGAGATAGCCAAGTAAATTATGCAATTAATTTAGTTGTACCTGTCCCACTCACTGAGGATTTAAGTGAAGGAATTCAATTGGACACTGTTGATCTTGGAGCAACAAATCTTTGGAATTTGGAAATTATGAAAAATCTGGACCAGAAACTTCTACATTTGCAACAACAAGAAAGGAATGAACTTAACAGTTATTATTTGAATATGAGCACTTGTTTCCAGATATTCCTACGAGGACAAACAAACTTTTTCATGACAATGAAATTGTAGATTCAAAACTTGTGAAACAACACCCATACAGGATGAACCCTCTCAAACAGGAATACTTGAAAAAGGAAATTCAGTATTTGCTGGAGAACGATTTCATAGAGCCTAGTAAAAGTGACTGGAGTTCACCATGTACACTTGTTCCGAAACCAGATGAAACTTTCCGTATGTGCACTGATTATAGGAAGGTGAACAGTGTGACAAAAACAGATTCATTTCCATTACCAAGAATCGATGATTGTATTGATAAAATTGGAAATGCCAAGTACGTCACCAAATGTGACCTTCTGAAAGGAATTTTTGCAAATTCCACTTACGGAAAGAGCGAAAGAAATTTCGGCGTTTGTGACTCCAGATGGACTCTATCAATATAAAATAATGCCGTTTGGGATGAAGGGTTCTCCAAGTACGTTTCAACGCTTGATGAATATGATTACTTCCGGTCTAGATAATTGTGATGCTTATATTGATGATGTCATCATCTACAATGACACCTGGAAAGGACATCTAGCCACGATTCGGAAATTCTTTGAAAGACTCACTGATGCTAATTTGACAATCAATTTATCTAAAAGTGAGTTCTGCCGTGCTTGTGTAACTTTTCTAGGACATATTGTGGGACATGGTCAAGTTAAACCTATAGATGCTAAGGTTAAGGCTATCTCTGATTTCCCTGTGCCTGTCAGTAAAAAGCAACTGATGCGATTTTTGGGTATGGCTGGATACTATCGAAAGTTTTGTTCCAATTTTTCCAATATTGCTGAACCTCTGACAAATTTGTTAAGTAAGAGAAACAAGTTTGTTTGGACCGAAAAATGTCAGGAAGCTTTTGATAGATTAAAAGCCATACTCAAAAGTGCGCCGGTTCTAACAGCTCCAAATTTCAATCAGTCTTTTAAATTGTCTGTGGATGCAAGTGATGTTGGGGTTGGAGCAGTATTGATTCAAGAAGACAGAAATGGTATTGATCACCCAGTGTGCTATTTCTCTAAGAAATTAAATAAGCACCAAAGAAATTACTCAACAATCGAGAAGGAATGTTTGGTTTTAATATTGGCATTACAACATTTTGAAGTTTACATTAGCTCAGCTCCTTCTCCAGTTGTTGTGTATAGTGATCACAACTCCCTTACTTTCATCGACAGGATGAAAAATAAAAATCAAAGATTATTAAGATGGAGTTTGTTTTTAGAAGAGTATAATCTCAACGTCAGGCACATCAAAGGAAAAGACAATTTGATTGCAGATGCACTTTCCCGTATATAGAAATATTATTTCGTATACACTTTATATAAATCAACAGAATTTTCTTATGTAATTTTGTTTACCTCATGTATAATTTACATATGGTAAAAAGAAAGCTTTATTATATAAATATTTCTTTTTTCTTTATGGGGGGAGGTGTTACGTATATGTAATTAAATTGCTTGTGTGTTAGTTTTAAAATTCTTTTTTATTTTATTTTTGTTTCATTACATTTTATTGTAATGATTATTGCAGGGATTCGAAATTCTTTTTCAGCAATTCTGTTTAAGACGTGAAACGTATTACATTAGTAATATTTTTAGTTTACCTTCGTCCGCGGTAGTGTAAGCGCTACGCTAATACAATTGGCTGTTTTCAAGGTCCTTTTCGGCCTACGTGTTAATCTGAATAAAGAATGTTTTGTTTTTAAATTTATTTTAGAGTGATAGTCTAGTTCTTAGATAGGGCTACGTGCAATTTGGCAAATATCTTATTGCGTATTTCAAGTGTTATTAGATCACGCAGTCTGTCTCGCGAGAACGGGATGATAATTCAGGTGAATATGTAACCCTTTCTGAACACTCGTCCGTCAGTTGTATTCTTGATACCTAGAAGACCGGATAGGTTATTTTATTGTTGAAACCAGATTGCTTTTGAAATTCATTTGTGTTTGGAATTTAAGAATTTATTCTCTAGAAAAACAAACGAGTGTACTGTTTTATAAAATTCTGGGAGAAAGAAATTCAGTGGAAATTTATTCTGGAATTATTCGGAAACATAAACTGTGATTCAATTGAGAAATTGTTGATATTTGTACAAGGACCACATCTGACGTCATCGCCTTCCATTTTGGTACGTCGTCGAGATTCGAACCTGGATTCTAATAGAACTATTCAGTGATAGGACTTGTTATTTTTTTCATTCTTAGGATTAAATTTTGGATTATATTCACAAACTGTAAATCATATTTTCCAATTTTTACATTGTTTTCTAGGGAAATACATTATTTTGTTAAAATATACAAAGCTTGTTGTCTTCACTATTTTCTCTTGCTATTATTGTACTAGCCTACATTTAACAATGTATACATGTATTAAGAATCCCCGTTTTCTAAACGAATTTAATATGGTACACAATTTCATCACAATCCTTTCTGTTTTCCGTTCCCCAAACCCCTCTCATGTTTAAGAGACAAAATACGCAGAAGTCTGGAGTGAGTGAGAAAAAGAATTTGTGCTGGATCAAACCTTGAAATAGAACTTACACCAGTTAACCTCCAACAATATGGTTCGTTGTAACGGTATGTGGGTACTTTCCTTGGGATTTATTAACAGTGTTTATGAAATAAATGATACAAAGATGCAAACCCTGTCGCAATTATACGGTTAATTTCTCGGTTACGTCGTATATATACTGTGATGTATTTAATGTTTTTTGTTTTTTTGTTTCTTAAACCTATTATAATGTTCTGAAAATCGATTATTATTAATTAAATATGAAACTGCCCAACGCCCACCTCTCTCTCTCTCTCTCTCTCTCTCTCTCTCTCTCTCTTAGCAAGATGCGGGAGAAAATCCATGAAAAGCAAGCCTCGTTTCCATTTAGTGAAAGATTTATACATCTCGTGTTAGATCATTGATACAGGGAGCATACTCTCTCTCTCTCTCTCTCTCTTTATATATATATATATATATATATATATATATATATATATATATATATATATATATATATATATATATATATATATATAAACTTATTTGTGTGTGTGTCTGTTCGCGCACCGGTTCATGTATTGAAATAATTATGTTGAATATTTATTCATTATTCCTTCTAGTGCTTTCGCATCGTGTTAATCGATGATCTTCAGGTAATACATCACTCACTCTATGAAAAGGGGAAGGGGGTATGTCTGTGTCTGTGTCCGTCTGTGTGTGGTGAATCCCTGAGGCTAACTTGATGATTGAATAATAACACAAAATATGTAAGGCACTTTTGTTTATTAGATGAATCAGGATAATTCACATCCGTAAAACATAATAAACTTATTGAGACAGAATTACACACACACTCTCACTCTCTCTCTCTCTCTCTCTCTCTCTCTCTCTCTCACACACACACACACACACACAAATGAAATTATTCTGATCAATATTCAGTGGCAGGGCCTTTGCTGGCCAAAGCAATGTAAGAGTTCTAGACATCATTCGCATTATTCGTTATAATTTCACTAGAACAAAAAATAATGAATTTGCAATGTATATACAATGTTTACATTTTTGTTAAAAAATAGCCGACAATTGTTATTCTGCTAATACCGTCTGCAGCTTTTCTAGAAAACAAGTCGGGGTTCAGAGCTTACAGACTTTACGGGGAGAAACCCGATTTTTTTCTTATTGAAAGGAAAGTTTCTCTTATAAAAACCGAGTGCCAGTCCAAGTTCATTGGCATCCGTCAGTTGATTGACCACCATCCCTGTGGATAAAGTGCTGATACATTAGTACATTGCGTGTCAGTGAGTTAAGTTATTGTTAAAAGTATGCAACAGCAACACGTTTTTACTTGTATTTTTATTTGTATTGTTCTGCCTAAATCTACAGTCAGTGGAAAGAAACTTTATGTCTATTCCGTATTAAGAGGAAGATTTAAATCTTGGTCTGAAATTACAAATAGTACTTGTTGAAAGGAAATATAACCCTTTTTCAGTTTTCCTGCCTTTATCCCGCTGGGTCATTTACAGATACAACTCAGTTACATATATCTACCTAGATTTGTAGAATTTTATCTCTTTGGTCAAAATGATGCTACCGATTGGCGATAAAATTGATGACGATACAGAGAGAAAATCTAATACTTTTCCGACTGTACTAAACAGTGTTATCCCTTAATAAAGAAAGAAAGAAAGAATCCGCCAATAACAACAACATCCTGAAAAAGGGCAATATATTACAAAGATTGTCACAAAGGCTGCATCAGACCAATGTTCACCTTCTCTCTCAATTGCCAAGCACGATAGTCATTTCAAATGTAATAAAAATTGGCCATATTGGAACAATATGTTTTTAGAATGTATTAAACTGTGATTTGCTTCTCTGCAAGTAAAATATTACGAAATCTTACCTTTCTTGCATGTGAGCTCGTGTTTTCCACTGGCCTTATGGTCATGTACAACCGTCAGTTGTTGTTTGAGAGGTGTAGACACGTCTGAAAGATTTAATGAGATATGCACATGTTTCTGTATTAAAAATAACTTAAACGAATGAACTGCGATGTTTCACTCATCTGTCAATTGGTCGAAATGTTAGAATAATTGTACCGTATGTTGGAAAGTCAGACGACCGATATTGAACACAATGACACGCTCGCTTTGTGCCTCTGCTGTTCTTAGTTCGATGCCGACTCCGTCACATTTCTTAAAATCGATAGTTTCAACTGCATTCTATTGTTTCAATCACATTTTACGCCCCCATTACAAAGTTTTCTATATAGGCCGTGGAGAGAGTTTTATGTAAGCTACAAGAACTTCTATAGAAATGAAGTAAAGTTTAAGTTACAAACAAGTTCAATACTAAACTTTATTGCTTATACCAATCAAATGTCTGCATTTTTAAGCTTTATTACAAAGGAGCAATGTGCTTGTTTCATATTAATGTCTTCAAACATGTTTCTTATTTATTTACTTATTTATTTAAATTTATTTATCGATTTTAATAACTAACCTGATGATGTCACTTGGGACTGCCTTGTATCTTGGTCGACTTCATGCCAATGAAAGCCAGGAGGCAGAAACACGGAGTCAGCCAGACCAGAGTACTCTGTAGAACAAGATAACGAAAATTATTGATAGCGATAATGATGTCCTTCAAAATAGACGAAAGCGACGACAAAGCAATATGCATTAACTGTTGATGCATGTAAGTTCGTAGACTTTTACGTTGCGCGTTGACATTGGTTGAATTCTGTTCGTGTAGAAGTACACGCTCGTAATACTAGATATCAAAATTATTAACATTTTTCGTTGTGGACATTTCTTGTCAAATATTTCTTGCATTTTTATAAACGTATTATTAGGAATTCATATTACAGTGTACATGTTGAAATATCTACTTACCCAAATATGATTCTCTGTCATTGGCCTTCTGTGTCATGGATTTTCCTTTCGGTTCAAAATCTAAGAACTTTTTTTTACATCTACGCCAATGTCAGTGTTCCTCTATTTTGAAAGAGAAATAAATACATAACCGTTTTACACCTATTTACCTAATTAGTTTGTAACCTATGGACCTGTATTCGCAGTAAATGACTCGTTCTCTTTAAACTACTTAGAATTTAAAGGTTGGCTTCAAGTTTTGAAACCGGTTTTGCATATAAAGGAATTGAATATAACGATACGCATGCTGCAATATTAAACTTTTGTTCCTATATCAAAGCAAACTAGGAAGAAGAGGGAAACAAAGTTTGTAAAAGATTAAAGATTATAATGCCCCATCATGAGTAATGCAAGTTTGGACGAAAATCAGAAATAACATTGCATTATAGTCTGTTCGTTTTACGGTCAATCATTAGAAAGTCAATACAGGAGACGAGATTTTACGGAATCTTCATTCAAACTCTGTAAAACGTTGAAGAAATTAAATTATGTAAATTTCCTTGAAAGAACGACGAAAACTGGTATGATAAAACGCTATCCAGAATAAATTGAATCATCTTTGATAAAATATCGTCATTTATTACTTACATTTACTTGTAGTGTTGTGAATATTCGTCTATTGCACTCAAAAAGTGTTTCAACTTCATCATGTGCATTGACCGAAAGGACATCTAAATATGGATTTCTGCAATAATAATAATAATAATAATAATAACGATTGCAAAATGTATATTGTTATTTTCCACTGATTTATACCTTTTCAAGCCTTTTAGGAAAGAAAGTAAAAATACGTTAAGAAAATATTCTCCCTTCAGTGGGTCGTTAAAAATTAAAGTTGTTCAATTGACTTTAGAAAGTAAATTACAGTGACCAAGGTTTCATGGGTGTGATACATCTTAATCCATATATACACTTACAATGAATTTTTTTTTTTCTTTCTGTCAATGGGTATAGTGCTAAAGAGGATACAAACTGGTCATGAAGGACGAAGACAAATTTCACAGATAAGAACGAAAATTTAGGTGCAAGTTTCAAGTCAATAAGTAATGTAGTATATGAGTTAAGTACAGATAGATATCATGTAAATTACATCATGTAAATTACAGAGAAATTTCAAAAGAAAGAAATTCAGCAAATAGAAAAAAAAAATCATTACATAATACACAACAGTTTGACTCCTTTCACAGTTTAGAAGAGAAAACTGTAGAAAAACTATATAGTATAGCACGATTCCAGATAAAGGTTTCACTGAAATATCTTAATAGAAGTACAGGTTATTGCAATTGCATAAAGAATGCATTCATACCCAACACTTTTCTCGGTGTAAGTCAATTTAGATTTGATGTACCAAGAGAGCTGTGTTCTCCATGTGTCGAGAATGTACTGTACTTTTCTCACGGCTACTCTCACGGCTACTCGCTTGGGCACATATTCGTATTTCTCCATAACCTAACAGAAAAGTGGATAGGAGATACATTAAGAATAGGGGATTGGAGAATACCTCCACCCCCACTGATCGATTTTCCTTCTTTCTTTACAATAGAATGTTATTGAAAGTATAAACAATACTAAGGCATATCAGCAGTATACAAAGGCATATCAGCAGTACCTTCAACTTCTAAACTGTGCATTGTTTACATGGTTTTACAGAAGAAACAGGATTATAAGGATTGTACATAGGAGACAGAATTATAAGGATTATAGTGCGGAAACATGATTATAGTAACTTGAAAGTTTCACTGTAACAAATGAACACGTATACAAGTAAGCTGAAGAACAATATACATTTTTCATGCATTTTAACTGAGGAAAGACAGCATCAAAAACCGATGTGTAAAATCCGTCATTAATCCTTGTTAATCATAAAATCCGTCATACAACGCAGAAGAGCTTGAAGGTGCATGGTTCACTCTGAATTGAGAGAGAGAGAGAGAGAGAGAGAGAGAGAGAGAGAGAGAGAGAGCATTCACACTATCTATTGTAAAGTCCTGTGTTATGATGCCTCCAAACTATAGCCCCTAGTCAGTTCAGTGAAAATCCATGTAATAATAGCATGACAGTAAACTTTAAGTGCGAATAATGAAGAGCTAACGTGATCACTTTGTATCTGTTGTGAAAAATCTCCAGTTTTTACACGTACAAGGGTAAGTGATGGTCCGTCCAAGGCTGTTGTTTTATCTTGGGTTTTCAGGTTTCCTCCACCTTAAGTCACTTCATGCCCACATCTGAGCCACTGAGAGTGTTTTACAGGAGTTGTCTGAAATTACTGTTCAACGCATGTAACAATAAGAGAACATGAAAAAGAAACAGCATTACCGTGATCATCTTCACCTTCGCAGTCTGCTCTAATTCTAGGGCTTTCACAAAGCGGTTGGCGGCTTCCTTGGCCTTGACCCTCAGGGCCTGTTTTAAGACCTCATTGGATCCCGTTTGGGACTCTATTTGGATTAAAGTGTCCTTATACACCTGTAAAAAAATAAAGAAATTAAATTGTTTTAAAAGCCTAAAAAGTTACCATAATGTCCGTTAATCTAATGTGTAAATGGAAAATGACGACCAATAGATTACAAATATAAGAAAACATTTTTCTACCGACTTGTAGAATTATGAGATTACATCTCATCATCGTCGTCGTAGTCATCTTCAGTATTATTATTATTATTATTGTTATTCTCAACATTATTGATGGTATTTGTCATAAAAGAAAGTTCCGATCGTTCAAATTAGGTAAGAATGAATATACGTGATGAAAAGTACTTCTACATGAGAAATATTCCTTTGCATGCAAAGATGTACCTGGTTACATGATACTGAAATTACATAATTTTGCCTTGTCCGCCTGAATTCCTCTGCATCAAAGACTTTGTTGAAATGAAGAAAGAAACAGTATTTTTAAAGACTTATTTTGATTGCTCTAAGAAATGACACTGTCTTTTTATCCAGATGAATATAGGTACATAATATTCTCCTTTTCTCACCCGCCGCCTGTCCTCAGTCTGTCCGTATGCCTGTGTGTACGTTTTGCTGGTCTTCTTAAGGGCTTTTCTCAGAATGTTCAAGATCATCTTCTCCTCTGAACACATAGAGAATCTGAAATGAAACATTTGTAAAGTATTTACCAAAATAAGGATCTTTTGAGAACATTTAAAATAACTTGTAAGCCACTAGACAAATATACCTCTAAACTGAATGAAAAGAAACTGAGAAAGATATTCGAAATGTCACTAAACTTAGGGAGACATTTTAGGTTATGCTTGCAGAGGGAGAAATCTTCGGTCTCGTGTAGGTCACCTAGGATTACGACGCTTTTATTATCAATTAATTTCCAATATTAATTGATCTAAAACTCAGCTTGAATCTTTAAAGTCAAAGAGAAACATTGTGAATTTAAATTCTATTAAAAAGAAAATGAATTTACCCAAGCAGCAGATGAGCTTTAACATAATTTGGACACACGAATTCCATCACATTTCAAACAAATACCAGCCGTCAAATATCTAGTTTTCCATTAATCAAACAGAACATCGATCAATATGTGCACCAAAAGGAAGACGAAACCCTTGACTTTAAAAATAAATAAAACTTAGTAGATTTCAAGACGTATAGTGCACTAGAACAAATTAACTTCCTATACTAACTTCCTTAAGACACTGGCTGCGTCCAGGCATATAGAGACGTCCTTTTCGACATCCAAATGTTTCATAGCAACACCATAAAAGAAGGAAGAGAAAGCTCTCGAGATGACAGGATAATCTGAAGTAACGGAAAGCAAGCGTTACAAATTTTGACTTTTTAAGATTGAAAATAATAAATTAAATCAGTACAATTTAACTGTCAATCGCAAAAGGTGTTGTAGAAGATATGTCAGATATATGTCAATTACTTGTAATATCTTACTAGAATATTGAGAGAGAGAGAGAGAGAGAGAGAGAGAGAGAGAGAGAGAGAGAGAGAGAGAGAAATGCAGGCCAGAGCCTTCGGCTCACACGAATCTTGGCTAAGAGCTCTCTCATCAAGAACATCCGCCCAGAAGTCAAAGACACTTAAACAGAAATAGGAAGTATACTGAGTTACATATAACTATAATCAATCGGTTTTACAATTATTCATTATTTGGGATGAGGTTAGATCAACAGCAAGTAAGTCTGCTTAATGACATTATCTTCAAGTGAAAACTATCGGAACATTTTCTTTTAATCAAGTGAGTGGTGTCTTTTTTAATTTATTGATGGGGTCTTCCAAACGAAAAGAGCTGTGATTCGACTCTGCAGTTCCCGGTTAGTTTGCTTGATTGAGTGCAATGGTATGCGTCTGCCGATTGAAAACCGTGCTTTTTAATAGTTTTAGTTCTCCGGTTTCCATTATCAAAACTTTCACATGAATCTATCATTATATATATTTATTTAGTTCTAGATAAATAAGGAATTAAACCGAACCTTTAAACTTGAGCGATGGAACAAAAATATGGTCCTACATTAGGAAAAGGAAAAAGAAAAGCACTTATTTCCCAGTATTCTCTCCATTTGAAGCTGCCTATGGTTGTTGGGTCATGCTGAAATAATCAAGTACCATTTGTCTAATATAATGAAACCAATGCGTTCTTTAACAGAGCTCTGTTTTGATGACTATGTAATGGGCAGAATGGCAACAATTTCTCTTTGATCTTCGATTCACAATCAATTTAAATATTGATTGTACAAGTGCACATGCCGCTTCTCTTTTCCGACCTACCTACCATAAACCAAAAGGTTAACTAATGATAGTAGCGTTTGGTTAGCTCGAATACTGTGTAAATGGCGCGGGTGGGGGTCAATTTGTTGGGAGGAGAGTAATCCAACCATTCATTTCCTTTCAAAATTATATATTATTATTTATAGATTACTCACGTTAATGCTGAATATGACTTCAGGAGATCACTCATTACTTGAAAATCCACCATTTCATCAAATTTGAAAAGAATAGACTTGGAAAATCAAAGATTTCCTTCTGTCAACGTGAATACGTTTAGCAAACTTTGTGCACAGCGTAAGGATAAGAAACGTCACTCTTGAAAACGCTGCATCATAGATTATGTCACTAATGAGTGACGCAGTTTTTCGTCATTCTCAGTTAAACGTTTCGATGCAGGCCTCTCGCTGATGATGATTTTGATTTCGATATGATAATAATTAGCTGCTTGAATGAAGAACAGAAAGTTAATGAAATATTAACTGTTCGTTTTTATTTCTCTTTTTGAGTCCGATGAAAGCAATGGCTAAAACTATAATTTGCAAGCTGCATTTTCATTGCTTGTTGCAGTTTTGCATAAATATAGCCATACCCACAACTTCCCACTCAGTTCCTGTAACTTCGTCTCACAGTACACACATTTTAAAACCACGCGGTGCCTTGCTTAAAGAGCTTCTCAACAGCTCCAGCTTACCTTCAAATATTAGCTTCGTACCTCATTTCTTTATTATTATTTTTTTTTTTTTTTGAGGGGGCGGGGGGATGAGAGGTAATTTTTAACTACTTTTTATCTTTTGTTTGTTTAAGTTTATTTAATTTTCTTTGGATGTATGAGCAATACATAAGCTGGATGCTTATCTTAGATAAAATTCAGACGTAGATAATATATTTGCACTTTATTTCTATCAATATTTGCGACTATTGCGATCACTATGTACCTGTGTTATGAATATTTAATTTGTTAATTTTTAAAGCATGATTGTAAGTTTTAATTGTATTTTGTACTTGATCTTGTCAAAATCAAGGTTATATCGTACATGACCAATAATGTTTATTTTGCAAACAAATAATACATAGCTAGTATATTCTCTGTTATAGTCGGTTAAATATTAGAGTCACTATCGAAAGAAATAAACTTATTTATTAAGGTCTGAGTTATGGTTATTGGAATTCCCCTATACAACTACCTAGCCTCTTTGATGTGTACCACATTCTATATTATAAGTTTAGTAATATAATCTCCTACAATGTAAGTTTAAATGAAGTAAAAAGATTTCTTTTAGATAATGCTTATTGTGACCTGTGTCAAGTAGAGGGCTTTATCATCCTGTTCATGTAGAAATTATTCATTCAGTTGACGCCCTACAGCTTCGTATTTTGCATAGGGGGGTTAGAATTTTAAGGAAAAATAATTTCACCGAGTTTCCTCACGGAATATACTGGCTATTGAAAAACGACCTTATATATCTCACTATTGTTCAAAGAACCTAAAATGCCGTTTATTTCGGTACATGATTGATGGGCATAATATGGGTCATAGAGTATACAGCTTGGCCTTACTTCCGATGTGCATCTCTCCAAAACCTGCTAGCTCCGCTTGGTCATTTTCACTTTCCTGGACTTCAGAGGTAAATTTTTTAAAAAAAGAGCCGATAACCTTTTTTACATTTTATGTATTTAGTAATTCATACATTTTCCCTGTTTTAATAACTCGTAAAGATAGTTTACTTTCGACTAATTCAGGCTGATTTTTTAACAAAAGAGAGCAGTCATTTTAGTTAGCTGTGTGCTTAGATCATGTACAATTTCCACAAGTACAATATCCAAAGAAATTTCAGCCACACTACATGAAAGTAACATAGAGGTATTCCAACATTCTGTCCATTGTGCATGTTGCAAATGTAAACAATTTCACCTTAAACCCACCACTCTTTCAGAAGTTCATAATATCTGTAGAGCGCCTCCTCATGCTGTACCGTTCCGGTGGCCTAGTAGTTAGATCGTCCGCCTCGGAATCGGGAGGTCGTGGGTTAAAACCCCGGCCGAGTCATACCAAAGACGTACAAAAAATGTACTAACAGCTGCCTCGCTAGGCGCTCAGCATTAAGAGGTTAGTGTTAGGACTGGTTGGCCTGGTGTGAGGATAATGTGACTGGATAGAGACATCATGCTACATATGTCTGCGGCGTGATGCCCCAGTGCTAGACGTCACTATAAACTGCAACACTAAAGAAATCGTAGCTATATGACTGAAAAATTGTTCAAGCTACGTTACAAATCCATATCACACACACACACACACACAGACAGACAGACAGACAGACAGACACACACAGACACAGACACACACCACAATAAATAACATTCAAGTACACTACAGTCATTAGAACGCAAGGAAGCTCTTTGTTTCCATCTTGTAATATAGTGACATTGATTGAGGTATTGTCTATGTAATTTCCTAACAGTATGTCTTACAGTCTATACAAAAGTACATGTCACTTCAAATATGCTGAATATTACATATATTCGCTTATGGAGACTATCTGGTATACGAATGTACTTTAATATTACCGAATCTTCTTTAATTTCCTATTTAGACAGTAAACAGTAACTCTTGAATAAATAAATAAATAATTATTGCTTTGTACCATATTAATTACACGGTAATACATAATAATTAAAAGTCAGCTATATGGAAGATACTTAGCTCAATCGAATGACGTCATCTGCATGTGCATATTAAGAGGTGTGCCCCATTTATTTGTCTCGTTCAAGTAATTTGTCTACATTAGGCTAGCAATTTATTTTTTCCTAAGCCCCAAAAAGTTAAAATCCGAGTGCAAAAAGGTAAATATTGATGTGATCATCAAAAAAGTACTTATTCAGGTGACCTACATATTACTACAGACATGCTTACTAAGGTTTTATTCGTGTATCAAAAGTGACTTTTTTTTACCATGCTAACAGGGTTTCTCCGTAAAATAAAATTCTCAGTTTATACAGATTAATGGCATGGATGTGAACTGTGTCCACATTTGGCGCATCTGTACTTTATGTATAAAGGGCACACTTATTGCAGATGTCATGTTTGCTAAGCCCCAGATATAAAGTCATGTGTAAACTATACTCTACCTGTCTTGGGAATATTACCGCGGCCATGTGTTTGATGTCTAAAGATTGCCGAGGGCTAGTGTTAATCTCTTACACAAGGTTACATGACCCGCCGGAAACCGGAATCTTGAATCGGCAAAGGCGATAGATGGCACCATCTAAACAAAGGCTTACAGTTATCATACCTATGCGTTAAAGATTAGTCCAAAGATCAAAAGGAAGTCCACGTGGTGAACGGGGCGCATTCTAATCCGTCCCACCGTTAGCAGACAGCGAGAGGGACATTGTTCGCTAAGTTTGATTGGATCGGTTCACAGCGATATCCAATCCGAATTGAGATAGAGGGTGTGATTACAGTGCAGGCCGAATGATAACTTTCAGAACTCGTAAGCGAAAATTTAGTATTCGCCTAGAGGGATTGCAGATCAATAGGGGTACTCCGAGAACGAAGCCACTCGTAATTTGGCGGCAAAACTTAGAGGTCGATTCTAAGGAAAGAAAAAGCTTCGAAAAGGTCAGTAAGTTATTTGCTCGATTTCTGCAGAATATTACGGCATCATAATTGTAATTATTTGTGGTGTGTATACTTAATTACTAGGATCTAGTTGCTCAACTCGTTCCAAAAGCAGTGACAGCTTTGGTAAAGAACTTTTTTATTTACTTTTTTTATTTTTCTCAGAGTAAGAATTCTTAAGTTGGGTCAAGGTCATACCTGGACTACGTGACAAGTAGCATATATAATTTGATAACAAACGTTTATTTTTTTATTTGGGTCGAATTTTTATTTTCTTCAAGTTATTGAATTCAAGTGATTATTTTCCCTGGAAATATAAAAGTGCTCTGATAAAATTATTGGATAAAGACATTTATTGAAATTTATACCGAATTCAAAGCTGGAATAATATTTTCTGTGATTCAACAAGAGACTGTTGAAAGCAGCACGTCGCTGACCACAACAGACGTCATCGCCTTCAATTTCGGATTTCATCGGGACTCGAACTCAATTTCATTCGGGGCTTTTTATTACTAGGACTTCTAATTTTAATTCTTGGATTATTTTTGGATTTAATTCGTAAAACCGTAAGTTCTTTTATCTTAATTTTCACTTGGTATTCTAGGTAAATAAATTATTTGTTATATTTTACAAAGCTTGTTGTCTTCACTTTTTTTTATATACTTATTTTAAGAACATAGACTCATAACAGTATGTATAAGAAATATTTGATACCGTGCTGTATTATGGCGTTTGTTTTACCATGCAAGAAGGTATGGGTATCTCGATTTGAACGAAGGCGTGACCGAAGAAATTTAATAGCCGTTATCTCATGATAGGCTGTGTGTGGTGTGAGATGAGAGGGCTAAGGAAAAGATTGTACCGTCCTTGTGTTTTCACAGGAAGCATTTTAGGGGACACAGAACTTTGGGTTCCATTGGGTCCCGAGTCTTCAAGTGTTGGAGACGGAATTGAGGCTGTAGCTGAGACAGTCGAAGTTGACAGAAGAGTAGTCGTGGTAGAGAAAGTGGAGGAGGAGGAGAACGTTTCTAGAAAGGGGAGGAGGAGAAGGAGTCTAGAGAAAGTTGAGGAGGAGGAGAAGAAGGAATTTGGAGAAAAGTCGAGGAGGAAGGGGAGAAGGAAGTGGGAGAAATAGGAGAGAGAGAAAGAATACACCAGATGAGTAGATATACAATGACAGGTGGAAATCAATCTCACACTGCTTATCAAGTGATGCAATAAGCTTATTAAAGGGTCGAGCGGAAGGAGTGTAATTGGAAATTTGAGTCATTTGACTATAGAATTGTTATTAAATTGTTATTCATTGAATTTCAACCATTTTTGTATATTTAACCGTCTAACCGTCGGCATTGCTGACTGGGGGCTCGGAGCTTTACATCTATATTTCACTAAGTTTAACTTCCAACAAAATAGAGCCTGGGTGGGACTTCTATAATAGTTTAAATAAAACATTGGGAGCACCCCACCCCAACCATAACAATCCCCCACTCAGTAATTCAGAATCATGTAACCTGACAGTTAAAACTTTAGTATTTATGCAAAGGCTGTGCTGATGTTCTTTTTCCAATATTATTTTGTAAATGAGCTGTTTAAGAAATATAACCACTTGTATAACAAAATGTGTAAATGATCCATGATCTGTCCACTTCATCAGTTTGGTTTCAAATGATGTGCACATAGTGTAAGTGCCATAATAGCAAACAAATGGGGTAATGAATCCAACAAAAGAAGTAATATAAACAAAATCGTTTTGTATTTTATAATCATTAATAGCTGGAATATAGCACTTTCAATGTATATGTGTAAACCAACTCTTGTAAGTGACAAAATAATAGAACCGATGTTTTGTAAATAACGATGATTGTTTTGTAAAGTCTTCCAGGGCAACATATTTTGTAAATAACGACAATTCTTTTGTAAATTCTTCCAGGGCAACATATTTGTCACATTATCTTAGTAAAACAGTTAAATTACCAAACGATACAAACCTCTAAGGTTGCAATCATTATTTTCTACAATAAATTTGCTTGATCAGCTGAATGTTTGTGGAATATTATTAACAATAGACGTTCCGAAATTTGCTGTACACGAGTCATCGTACTTGCATTGGACACAGTGCCTATCGTCATGATGTTTTTGGAAAGTTTAAGGTACTGCTTGCTAACAAAAAGCATACCATACCTTTGAAAAGATGTTAGATTGATTTGATTCCTTTGTTTTGCAATATTTCTGAAGCAATTTTCCTTCATATCCTTAAAATAGGGGAAAATACAAACAATAAAAATACGTATTATGTTAACTAATGTGGTATTGATGATGACATTTAAGAAAAGTTTATTTGTATTCATCGTGAGATCGTTCGAAATTTTGACAGTACAGCATACAATACTATTGCTATCAACGTCCTATGAGAGAGAACGCCTTTTGGTTCATAACAAGTTCGTCCAGACCAAGCCAATATTAGTAAGCTTTCTTGACTGTTCAAATTACTCGTTCATGCCATTTCTTTAGCAATTTTCATCGTATCTATCCTTACCTTTCCAACATTCCACAAATAATCATCCGGCATATATAAATAATACGAATTATGTTATTTACGTGACATTGATGATTATATGTTCTAAAATTGCCCTGTATTTAGCAACTAATAGTTTATCATCTTGATGCTATACCATAGTGTTGTCATGAAAATCTGACGGAAAGGAGAGTATCGTCTATAATACAGAGTGTATCCATGCGGGATCCTGCCCAGTTTTATAGTAAGCTCTTTGATTCTTCGAATAACTTTTTCATGGCAAATTTTCAACGTCGTCCTACTCGTCAAGCTTTAGCACAAGCAGATTAGAAATAGGGACTCCGGAATTATATCATCAAGTTCCTGAAGAACACAAACGTATCTTGCATGACGTGTTATGCAAGCAAGGCTATATTTAGCCCGTTGGTTCACACATAAACCAACCAACCAACTATCCACTATCGTCTTCTCGACACAAAGAAAAAAAGAATTCAGTTGATCTTTAAAGGACTTAAGTCAATCTCCGAATTCTCCATCAGAATCTAGTAAATTGCCAACGCTTCAAGCCATGCTTTCCCTTTGCACAAAAACTGGACGCCATATATTCGTGTGATACGTGTGAGTGGAAGGTACGGACAAATAAACATGATCCGAATTCTTGGTTTGGGGAGAAACCCGAGGTCGGATTGGTTTGGAAAGGGGATAATTCAAGAAAAAATGTGGTCGTTTTTTGACTGGATTTTAAAGAATGTGGTCGTTTTTTGATTAGATTTTAGAGGTAATTCAGCACATTGTTGAACTTGAAAATGTCAGGGATAGAAAAATTAAGCAGAAAATAATATTAAGGAAATGTGTACTCAGTGCATTGTAATCGACGCATTTCTCCCTTTCAACCATAGTTGTCACAATTGTTGCTGTTTCTGGAGCGTCCCTCTGTTATGATGTTAAGTACTTTAGAGCAACAAAAGAGAAGACAATGCAGGCAATAAAATATTATTCAAGATGTCTATTACCTATTATCATGCAATTTAAACCTTTGAAAGCTTCCATATTTCTATTGTCCCCGTCAGTCTCTTCTTTAGCAGACATTTGATCATTTATCGTGTGGTCAACTAATTAGCACATTGCTTAAGCCGTTTTAGGTCGGGTATATAAAGAAAGTATAACAAAGAACATCGTCTATACTTAAATCATTGCCACTAACGCTTTTAGATGCTACAACTTTTAGATAGCTGCAATAAAAGTCAATAGATGCCCACCAATAATTTTCAAGATGGTATTTTATTTGTGGTTCTTTCTAGACACCTTTTAAATTCTAATTCTTGTCTTGGGAATTTTTCTGCTTTTGAAGGTATTAATTCAAGCACAGATTTCAATGTCCACTGGCTTTGTATTTCTTCATTATTTGAAAAAAGGCTTAATTTTGTCTCCTCAATGTTTTTCCTTCATGCAGGATTTATAGTAGCATTGCCTTTATCAAGCCCAGTTATAAAATTTTGTGAGACTAATCCAGATTCAATATATCGAGAGAAAAAGTGCCTAAAAATGTTAGTTGTTTAGTTCATTAGTTGTTTCGTCTAAGGTTAGCATACTTCAGTGGAATTTAATTTTTGGTTTTGTCTGTGTCACCTGGTTACTTCTCTGTTCATTTTGAAGAAAATATATATGCAGTGGTAGAAAATGAGTTAGCTCACCTAAAAATGAAATATGCTGACTACAGAGTAATAATTGCAGGTGATTTTAATGCTATACTGGTACGGAGCCAGATTTTATCAAATATGATAGTATTATTGTCCTACTTCAAGAACTGAATTATACAGAAGACAAATTAATGTATGATCGGGCTAATCAAGACGTAAGGAAAATAAATCACTATGGAGAAAAACTTCTACAGCTATGCCAAATCACTGGATTGAGAATCGCCAATGGTAGATGTCAATCAGGTAAAGGGATAGAGAAATTTACATGTATCCATGGCAATTTGGCCTACAAAAATAGAAGTAGTAGAAGAAAACCAGGTTTTTAGCTCAGAGACCCCGCTCCCCCTCTAAAACCCTTCTATGTTGAAATTTTCTTCAGCTCCGATGATGACTTTCATATGACAAAATAAGGGGGTCTCTGATCTAGAAACGACTGTAACAGCCATGTTTTACGATGATTATTTTCGTACTTGCTAACTCTCATTGGCAGAATATCTGTTAACATACTGTCAGTAATACGGAACTCTCGTATTAAGTCGTCCATATCATATTTTACACCTCGCAAATACGATCGTATCTGATCAAGTAATTTTTTGTAGGTGATGCTTGCTGTTTTACAAGCATTTTTTTTTAGTCTCAAGTCGAGGCTCAATTTTCTTACACGCCGTTGAAAGAGAAACACCAACACCAGATATTATTAACAAAACCGGGTTTAATGATGCTCCACTCGAAATTATACCAGAGCTTGTCATCAGCAATGGTAAATATGATGTTACTCTAAGTATTCTGCTGTAATACTTATAACATTGTTTTACACACAAAAGGTTTTTATGATAATATTTGTAATATTGCATTAGTGCGTCAACATATTGTTTTGGAATTTCTTCTGAAATATGTTTGAAATAGATGATCTGTTTTTTCATTATATAATATTTGTTGACAGTTTCATACAATATCAAAAACTGTAGCACCAACAATCGAATCAAGAAACTCACGGAACTTATTATTGTTAGGATCAGCTATAAAATCTCTGTATCTGTCATAAACATCTGATGAAGTATTCTTATATCGTTCATCTGTCAATACCTCATTTTTCTTTAATGTTGTTCGATTGACTTCCTCAAAAAACTTTTACAATGTTGAGAAATTTATTAAGCGAAATACGGGATGTTTTATATTATTTCCAGGGCTAGATAATGTTGATGTGAGAAATATTGCAAACGAGCAATGTGGTGATGTAACGAAAGATATATTTATTGAATTATATCGTCAAGCAACCAAAGACAAATACATTTTCTTTTTATTTGATAAACTAGTGCGTGATCCAGCTAAAATGTTTCGTTGTTGTATCGACACATTTCTATAGACAAATTTAATATCGCGTATAAAAAATAAACAATGGACAAGCATCAACAAAAAATTTAATTGCCAAAGAAATTTATTACAACTCGAGCAGCTTTTAAGAAAAAAGTGGAAGAAGCACGTCAAGGACAACGTGCTGTACAAGAAGAAACCACCAAACTTTTTAAACCTGTTACCGAAGCAGTACTCGGTAAACAACCAGAAATATCAGCATTATCTCCAGAGGAACTAAAAAAAAGTACAAGAAGAAGGGTTGTTAGGTTTACTAGGAGAAAGATCAAAAGAGGAAAGTAAAAATATTGCAGAGGAACTTGTTAGAAACATTGCTGATCCTATTGCACGACAGGCTGAATTTGACATGTTAATAAACACCCCTCTTGCGCTACAACATGCTATTGCAAGACTGACGGTTAATCCAGCCGAGTTAAGAAGGTTGATACAAAATTCATCTGGGCAAACTAAGGAACCAGCTGAAAAACAAAAAATGATGACTGAATCTATCGCAGAAATAATGCCACTCAAAAAACAGATAATACTTTTCAGAAAAAAAGCACGTGATAAAATATTAGATGAAGACATTGACAAAATTGGAGATTGGCCAGAAGAAAAATATCAAAATTTAACAGAAAAATTAATAAAGATTATAGAAACTGGGTCAGATGCTGATGAAAAAATAAAAAAATTTAACAAAAAATGAAGATTTATTAAAAGTATATGATGCTATAAGAGAAGGAATTAGTGCTGAAATAATGTTTAAAACAGCAGAACAGTATCGAAATAAACCAGGAGGTTATGGTAAAGGTTGGAATTTTTAAAGACTGTTTAATAAATACGAAAGTGAACGAGATAGAAGATTACCAGAGGAAACAACCGGATTTGGCGTTAAAGTTTTTACATCAAACGCAGAAATGGTTGACATACTTATCTTATTAATATCATCAAAAGAAGCAGGTAATACAAGTACAGAAATCGACAACGAAATCAAAGACATATTAGATAATCTTAGATCGAATAAATTACTGAGAGCAGACGAGTATGAAATTTTACATAGCGATCTTATCTAACAACTTTGTTATAAATGTCAACAACACTATTGCTTGATTCATCACAAACAACAAAAAACAGCTCAAACTTTTCTGTCTATTACAATCCACCAATAATACTAGATCCTGGTAAACAGTACGCAATCGGATTGATTTCTGCTACGGTATGGCATTCCATGGCAAATGTAAAAACAAACGTCAATGATGCAATTTTGTAAACTTAATTTAATAACAGAGATGAGACAAAAAAAAAGTTTATCGAAGAAAAATTGTAGGTGGATTTTTTTGAAATATATTTACAAAAATAGCTGAAAACATCCCAGGAATTGATTGTAAAGTAGCACCAATTGCTCTTGATGCCAGCAAAGTTTTTGCGACGGGAGCAGCTAGTGCAGCAGGCAGTACAGTAGGACAAAAGATCGCTGAAAAAAATTGAAGGCGATGCGGAAATAAAACGAGCAATATCAGATATTGCACCAACAGCGGAAACAGAACGAGCTATGATAGCTACAACAAAAAAGTTACTGTCACCACGTGGTGAAGAGGTAATGCGCAAACTTGTAAAGAAAACAAGACAAATAACGCCTGCTGCTTTTCAGTTATTACAATTTGATGTAGATTATAGAATAAATAATGTCAGTTAAAATTATCTTGATCTTGCTGAAGAACATGATACCAAAGACACAGTGACAGAACTCGAGAACTTTTAACACAAGAGACGAGGACGTGTTTTTGTTGCCACACAAGGTGGTGTTGGAAGTGCGTGGTCAATTACTAACTACAATATGCGGTGATATTGCAGCTGGTGCAGAAATTGCACTTGTTAATAATGGATGGAGCTTTTTTGAAAGTGCACGATACCAACTGGCCAATCAGACTGTGGAAGATATTTCAATGCACTTGTCCGTAGCGAGTACAATACTAAATATCGTCTCGTTCAGCGATGATTATTCGAGATCAATAGCCACAAATATGATGTGGTATAAAGATACCTCACTTGGGACAGCTGTTTCAAGCGAATTTCGTACTGGTGCTGGTATTCCTGCTCCAGACAATAATAATATAATCGCTAACCCCGCTGGTAATGCAGTTGGTGATATCGGAGACGCAATGAGATTAGCTGCTACAAGATTACGACGACATGATTATAACGAGGAATGTGCCAAACGAAAAGCATTTGCCACAGAATATCTCCAAATAACGATGATGCTTCCGTTAAGTACAATATTTGGATTTTGTCGCGAATATAACAAAAGTTTTCGCGGAATAAAACATACACTTATTTTAGATCGAGCTAATCAAAACGATTGTATAATACACGCTGATGGAGTAGCTGAAGGACAGTTTGCTATTACAAGATTAGCGCTGTGGATGCCACGAGTTGTCCCATCTGTAGCTAAAACAATGTAACTCGAATCATTATTGACCGCTTACACGAAAAAAATATATTTTCAGCAAAACAGAATTTATCAAACAGCAATTCCTAACGCAACTGATTACACCTGACGTGTTACAACTACGTCAAGCGAACAATTACCGCCAGCTGAAGTGTATAACGTATATGCGCTAGTTGTCGGTGATAGATTCTTGACAATTGATGCGATCAAGGGAAGGATGGCTGTCCAAGTTTAATCTAACAACGTGATATAATGAAAACGGAATACACAGCTAGAGAAATATACCTAACGCCCGGCCAAATTAAAAAATTATCAGCGGCGGTTGCCAAATGTAATTCTGTCTCTGTAATGATAAAATCTCCGAGGACAGACAGCGCCGCCGCAGTGAAAGTACTGTTAACTCAGAAACAAAACAATAAGCTAGATCAGGGAAAACCCTTTATTCTAAAACTATATGTTGCGCAAGTAACAGCAATGGCAAAACACGGCGGATTTTTTGGACCAGCACTTTCCGTAATTTTACCAAAGATTTTACCGGTATTAGGAACACTGGGACTAGCAGCAGCGTCAGGGGCAGTATCTGGAGCAACTAAAAAGGCGGTATCTGAGACGGAATCAAACAAATTTTATATAACAAATAGCGTTATAACCAAAAAATGTGCGGTAGCTAACAATAAATGCCTAAAAAAATTACGATTAAATTTACCGTCAAATTATATTATTTATCTGGACACTGTTAGTTTGTATGGTTATGCAATGTCAGAGCCAATGCCGTGTGGTGGATTTCATTGGATAACTCCAGATCAATTTCTTAAAGAAACTGAGAAAAATCTCCCAGAAAATGTCAGTTATTTTGTTGAAGTTGATCTCGATTATCCTAGTTCGTTACATGATCTACATAACGACTATTCGTTTTGTGCAGAGTCAATGATGATCGATTACAGTTTATTATCGCCTGAACAACAGGCAATGACAACAGCAAAAATATTTTCAAGTTGATGAACAATTCCGTGTTTGGTAAGACTATGGAAAATATCAGAAAGCGAGTAAACATAGAGCTAGTTAATGATGTAAATCGCAGAAATAAATTAGTTAACGATGACGGTTATGTCAGTATGAAAATCTTTAATGAAAATCTTGTTGCAATACAGCGACGAAAAACAAATTTAAATAAACCGATTTATGTTGGTGCAGCTGTACTTGATATTTCACAATGGCTAATGTTACGACTTTCACTATAATTTTACCAAAAAGCAGTGGCCAGATTCGGAGTTGCTATTTACTGACACGGATTCACTTGTCTATAATATGAAATGTGAGGATATTTATCAAAATATTTATGATCATAAGGAGTTATTTGATTTATCGGATTATCCAGCATGTAGTGGATTTCATGATGATGCAAATAAAAAATTCATCGGCAAGATGAAACATGAATTTATGTTTGTGCCAGTTAGGGAATTTGTTGGACTAAGAAGTAAAATGTACGCCGTAATTTTAGATGACAATAAACTGACAAAAAAAGCAAAAGGTATTCCTCGCGTATATGTAACAATGTGTATGAAATTTGATGATTTTAAAGCAGCGCTAAACAGTAATGTCGGTTTTATTAAAACAAATGTTATCAGGACAAATCATCACAAACTTGAAACAGATACAATTATAAAACGTGGACTAAGCAATTTTGACGACAAACGATATTGTGAGGACGGAATTAATACGTTAGCTATAGGACATTATGCCAGTACCGGAGGTGATATATAGATATCATCTTTAATTAACTTTGTCTAAACTTTAGAAATAATGTTCGAAAATTCAACTTTAGCCGATGGAGTTAGTAGCAAAATTTAAAAAAAATACTTGCTAATGGCCAGCAATTATCATTTGAATTTAATGATGAAAGTTCAGGCATTTGTTTTAGTAAATTTGAGAGAATTAAACTCTCGCTAATTAAATCAGATAACAGCAAATATTTTGATCATCTTGAAAAGTTACGAGATGAGCTCATGTTAAAGTATGATAATCTTCATGATCCAATCAGTCAAGAAAAATATACCAAAATAAAAATTGACCTAAATCACTCGAAGGTTTTTGTAAAAAGTTGCAAGTATTTTGTTAACAGGGTAGTAATGAGAGTGTTATTTGAATGTCATCGAAAAGTAAGCGGAAAAATTAAATTTTATTTGTATAAATACGACAATGAATTATTTTTAATAGCTACTGTTGATGTTTTAATTATAGGAGATGATCTTCTTTAAAAGGAGATAACTCTGTCTTCCTTGTATTTTGAAGGAAGACAACTCGTACAGTAAATTGTATAACATTATGTTAATTTTAGTAGGTTATAACTGTGCAAATTCCAGGTAAGTTATTGACTTCCAGCTATACATGTTCACAACAACATCCGGCAGATCTGTTTGCTTCATTTATGTAGTCTTACCGCATACAAAATACGTTGGACTGTATTTTATTCAACATATTTCTGAAACGTGTGCAAATTTTAGATCCAAATCATGTGTGTGACTGTGTCGGATTTTTAATGTAACTTGACAATTTTTCAGTCTGTCTGCGGTGAACATCATAACAATTTCCGAAACGTATATTTGTAAGTAGAGTCCATAACGCAAGTGTTAGAGTGTTGAATTCTTGTACTCGAGGTCTTGAGTTCTATTCCCGTGACCGGCACATTGCCGGCGGGGGGCGTTATGATGCCAATTTTTTCTAGAATAGTGTGGGGCTCAGCCAGCCCTAGAACTTAACAGACAAAAGCACATTCTCCCACCATGTAACCACGTGGTGGGTGCTATTTTTGCACTCAATACGGGGCTGATTATGGGGAGAGTGTGCAGAAATCTGTTAAACGTAGACAAAGACCCCGTATTATATTTTTGAATTTTTTCATTCAAACAATGGCTGTAAGAGTAGTAAAAGAATATAAGGTTTTAAATAATTGAAATTTTGTAACAGTAGTAATAGAAAATTCAACATGGCTGTAACAGTCGTGTCTAGATCAGAGACCGCCTTATCTTGTCATATGAAAGTCATCAACGGAGCTGAAGAAAATGTCAACATAGAAGGGTTTTGGAGGGGGAGTGGTCTCTGAACTAAAAACCTGATTTTCTTCTACTACTATAGATGATACTTTAGCCGACCTATGTGTTTTAAAAATATATCATCTTTTGACATAGAAGATAGATTGAAATCTATGCATATACCCATTGTATTTTCCCTTGTCTACATGGGTAAACTAGAGCAAAAGGCTCTTGGGGAAACGAAATAAATAAATTTGTAACGTTAACATCGAAAATGAATTCCATTGTATTACTGCTTGTCCGCTATACGGAGCAATGCGAATAAAATATTTACCGACCTTTGTATATAAAAATCCAACTTTAGCAAAAATTATGTCTTTTATACAAAATGATATTAGTAAAATTCTGATGACTAATTGAGCAATATTGACTATAAAAGCTTTAAAGATTAGAGAAACCGTTTTATGAACGACTCCTGCTACGTAAGACTCTAGATCAATATCACAAAACTTGTTCCATGCATGTTTTAGGGTTCCCCTTAAATTCATTGTGTGATTACTGTGTAATATATAATTGTATCTAACACAATTCGAAAAATGAAATAATGATTACTTTCTTGTATACCACCTCCAATAGATACTATATTCTTTTGTTACACACTTATAACATCTTTTTGTACCAGATGATGTATGAATATGTATCATGGGCCAGTGGCCAGTCTAATAAATAAACAAGGTTATTCCGACGACATTTTGTAATTGCATTTGGAGCATCTCCCAGTAATAAAATTAAAAATGTATATGTTTTCAGTTTCTATAAATTTTGAATTACTCCACATTTACTACTTTAAACTTCAGCTCAACAGTAGGATCAAATGAAGTTGACGGAAAGATTACATGAAATACAGAGTAGTCTATTTTCAAAGTAACTTTAAAATTATAAATAATTTCATTGAGAACAGAATTGAAGATAGAATTGACAAAAACACAGAAGAAGGTAAAATGGAAAAAATCACTCAAGAAACTAACTTCAAATAGGTTGTTGTTGTTGTTGTTGTTGTTGTAGGGTTTAACATTTTTCAGCACAAGATAGGCTATACATGGCGGCCAGTATAATTGGTGGAGGAAGAACCGGGAAAACCCCGGGAAGAACCACCGACCCACGAGAAGGTACTGGCAGGCTTTCTCACGTGCCCACGTTAGCCGAGCCTGAGACTCGAACTCACGCAGACAGAGGTGAGATGGCAGTGATCCGTAACGGTGAGCGCTTTAGACCACTTGGCCACTCGGGGCCCCAAATTTAAATAGGAAAAATATAATTACTATAAATAAATATCAAACTAACAGCCAAGTCCAGTTCCAGAATATTATAAAATTTTATAGTAATAAATGGAAGTTGAAGCAAACAAGGGACTTAGAACTACCATGGTACTATTAACGCATGTACTACAGTCGTTTACATAATGATTTTGAAGAAGACACGTAAGATGTCTATAGTTTCACCAACAAAACGTGGAACTGAGGAAGTCATAAATCTGATAATTCCAGCTGCATAAGGTCAGCTTAAAACTGAATGCACACGAAATCAAAAGGAGAGAAAATAATTACGGAGTAAAATGACATAAACCAAAATTGCGCAGAATAAAAAAAAAATCTGTCACTGCGAACTAAGGTTAATAATATTTCACCGTTAAAAAGAAACACTCCCACCCCCCGGGTTAAATATAAATACTAACTAGAACCACTCAAAAGGGACAAAACATATGGATAATTTCCAGATTTTGCATAACAAGCTCGAACGCCTGTACAAGATTTATCCCACAAAGAAAAAACAGGTTGATTCTATTAGCAGCATCTGACGACATACAGGAGGGCGCATCGTGCTTCTTCCACATCCCGGGTCCTCAGTGGAAAATACTGATTGAAGCATTGACGCTAAGTTTCTATGAATAAACACTTTATTATTATTTGCTTTGTATTTTCTTTCTTTCATTTCTCGGTTTTTGAGAATGTTTTAGCTTGATCTTTTGTCTCATGGTATATATTGTCTTTTGGGTATGACGATTCATCTGCCTAGAGGTTTTGTTTATACTTTTACAATGGTTGCTACCTGGTGTTTGCATGGCATTATATAGACACAATTGTGCCGATGTACCGTTAAAATCTTTAGACATACACGTACAGACATATTAATTCAAATTAACAAAAGGATATTCATCGTATCCTGTCCGAATAAAACTCTGATAATATTACTGTGAGTACTATGACAGACTTTGTGATAATCTTACTATTTGTACTCTGGCAAACTAAGTTTCCTACTTCGTGCGCGTCAGCAACAGAAAGCTATATATCAGTGTTAACACTGTTCATTTCCTATTTCGTGCGCGTAAGCAACAGATAGTTATATATTAATATTAGCACTGTGCAGGCAAGGAATCGCGTTATTTATTTTATTCGCTCCCACCTACCTCTGCCTCCGTATGCGGCTGGGGTAATGCAACAGAGCAATATTCTTTTTGCACCTGTAAGGGTGTGGTCGCTGATTTTGAGAAAAAAAGAAGGGTAGACGGTTGCCTAACCAAGGTCGTACGTTTTTTTTTCTTCGGGATTATTTAGTTTTCTTCAGCTCAAGGAGTACCTCACGTCAACATTTCAGGCATCAGGAATGCTTTGTAGACCTTGGTGGAACTTTTTGAGCAGTCGACGCGAACTAATTGAAGCACATACCATACAACGCCGCCGCCGCCATATATATATATATATATATATATATATATATATATATATATAATGAAACCAGCAGACAGTGTTATGCATATAAAGTGTCATCTAGTTCAAACTGTAAGGTGCAGTCATGCAGAACTAGGAAGTGCTCTATTCTGTTCAATCCAGGAAAAAACACTGTCAGGTAAGTCCGCATTCTTTATCTTTCTTAAAATATTTACTGACCTTAATATTCATATACGTCTAACACATCCAGATGGATAGATTTATGTCCTTTGTACATTACATTTTGGATTTTGTGCAATGGTGAATTTGTGAATATATGTGTGTATATAATCTTGACCTAAATTCAAGTGAACATTGAACAATGTTTGTAATACTAATATGGCGGACAACAGAATGCTTGTGAATACACGCTGCCCATTTAATTCTCGGTGGCTATTATATACACCTTATTATTGGACTTTTGTCGTTTTGAGAATTGCGAACATATCAGTCTTTGGTAGTGATTAAACCAATGTTTAGACCAGTTGACACAACAGTACTGATGCCTACGCATGATCATCAATAGGGACATCGATCACAATACTGCTTCTTTTTAAGCAAAGTATTCCATTTAAATCAGAAAATTGCAACGCATAGGCAACGAATGAGGAAGAAAAACGAAATCCTCGGCTGCGTAGAAAGCGTTTCAAATAATCTACGAAGTTCTCTATCATCTCAGTCATCTTAATAGGCAATTACCCCAAATTAGTTCTTTCTGAGAACCTTCTATGGTCTTAAGTAGGGATAGGTCTTCACCTCAAATCGATGTAAACATCTATTTATAAGTTACAAAGAAGACAATAATCAGTTACGCAATAAAACTTTATCCTGAAGCAGACAACACACACACACACACACACACACACACACACACACATATATATATATATATATATATATATATATATATATATATATATATATATATATAATTGTACTAACGTGTGCTAAAGCATGTATGCACGTATTATCGTTCCACTCATTTAAAAAAGGCTAAAACAAGCATGCTCAATGTCACGTTCGCTAAGTCCCAGCTATAAATTCATTATAAGCTATAATCTTCCTGTCTTGGGAATATTACCGCGGCCATGTGTTTGATATCTAAAGATTGCCACGGGGTTAGTGTTGAACCCTTACGCAAAGTTAGAATGACGAGCCAAAGACCGGAAACTTGAGTGGGCGAAGGCGATAGATCGCACGACTTAACAAAGGATTGCCGTTATCACATCTATATGTTAAAGGTTAATTCCAGGATCAAAGGGAGGCCCGCTGGGTGATCAGGGCGTGCTCATATTGGTCCCCACGTTGACAGACAGCGAGTTGGACATTGTCTCCTAAGTTTGATTGGATCGGTTCACGGCAATATCCAGTCGGAATTGAGATAGAGGGTGTGATTACAATTCGGACCCGAATGATACTTTCCGAACTCGTAAGAGAAAATTTAGTATTCGCCTGGAAGGATTGCAGATCAATAGGGTTTACTCCGAGAAAAGAAGCCACTAGTAATTTGGCGGCAAAACTTCGAGGTAGATTCTAAGGAAAGACCAATCTTCGAAAAAGCCAGTAAGTTATTTGCTTGATTTTTGCAGAATATTACGGCATCATAATTGTAATTATTTGTAGTATGTATACTTAATTACTAGGATCGTTTAGTATGTAGAATTACCTTTGTAGTGTTTCATTTACATGCATATTTGAGAAATGGGCTTGAGCCTACGTAGAGAATTATTAGATGCGAGGCGGAATTATGTCGATTGTTAGTTTGTTGTCAGAATTAATTTTCTAATTTGCTATTAGGTTGCTTCGTACTAAACAATGCATTTATTAATGCGTTATCTTAGAATTTGCGCATACTTGAATTGTGAATTTGGAAACATGGTTGAAGTATGTAAGATTAGTTACTATGGTCGTATGCATATATCAGAGCATAGATATTTGAATATTTCCGTACTTTGTATGAGTTGTAAGGTAAAGAAATGCGTCTGATTATTGTGATATTGTTTAGTATAACGGGATTAGGAATATGTACTGATGTAACGGAATTTATTGATGTATGTATAAGAAGTAATTGATACCGTGCTGTATTATGATGTTTGTTTTACCATACAAGAACGTATGGGTATCTCGATGTGAACGAATGCCTGACCGAAAGAATTTAATAGCCGTTATCTGATGATGGGCTGTGTTTAGTGTGAGATGAGAGGGCTAAGGAAAAGATTGTACCATCCTTGTGTTCACAGGAAGCTTTTTAGGGGACTAAGAACTTTTGGTTCCATTGGGTCGCAAGTCTTCAAGAGTTGGAGACGGAATTGAGACTGTAGCCGAGACAGTCGAAGTCCACAGAGGAATAGTCGTGGGAGAGGAAGTGAAGGAGGAGGAGGAGTCTAGAGAAAGCGGAGGAGGAGGAGATGGAGTCTAGAGAAAGTCTAGGAGGAGGAGAATGAACTTGGAGAAAGGTCTGGGAGGAAGAGGAGAATGAATTTGGAGAAATAAGAGGGAGAAAGGATACAACAGATGAGTAGAAATAGAAGGACAGGTGGAAGACAATCTCACACTGTTAATCAAGTGATGCAAGAGACTTATTAAAGGGTCAAGCGGAAGGAGCAAAATTGGAAATTTGAGTCATTTGATTATTGAATTGTTATTTATTTGTTATTCATTGAATTTCAACCATTTTTGTATATTTAACCGTCTAATAGTCGGCATTGCTGACTGGGAACTCGGAGCTTTACATCTATCTTTCACTAAATTTAACTTCCATGAAAATAGAACCTTCGTGGGACTTCTATGAAAGTTAAATAAAATATTGGGAGCACTCCACCCCAACCGTATACTTCATCACACGCTAAATCGAAATGCTATTGAATTCTATAAACTTATTCTGCACTTTTCACAATTTTATTTGTAAAAGTAGCACAACTCTAACTTTATTTATATCAGAAGAAGAAAATCTTGATTTTATTCAAGAAATCCGTAAATGAATTTAACCTAAAGAAAACTATTGAAATTCAATGCGTGCTCTTGGAAGTTGCTCTTTTGCATTTTGTTACATCATGTTTTGATCTGCGACATAATAACTAGATATTTTCATTAATTAAGAATGTCCGTTTTTGTCAAATCATCATCTACTGTTCAGCTGGAAATGAAGTGTTTATTACATTGTAAGATAATTGATTTCAATGAAACACCCATTTATATTTCCACAATAATCGAGTGGGACGCGGTAACTCAGATGGTAGACCGTCTAAATTGTATTTCTAACTTCGATTGTTTTGATCATCCAACCTGTCGGCTGCCTCTGTGTGTTCCTAGGAAAGACACTTTGCCCACATTTCCTAGGTATGATAGATCCCAAAATGTACCGTTAAAACGAACATAAATAAGCAATAAATTGTGCCAGTGTACTAGGCTGTAGATCACATTCTCTCAGATTGAAAGAGACTATTACGACTCTTCCGTATAGTTATCATAAAAAAAAAAAAAAAAATGATTCCAGAAAGATTTATTCACCTTGACGTACTCTTCGTATGAAAGAGAAATATCTTACTAATTTTGATTGCTGTAAACGTTTTGTTTCTTTGCTGCAAACGGTTTTTCTTGTCTCATTTTATTGTTTTATTGAACTTCAAATATAGTGATTTAACGTATTACCTTCAAAATCTACTTATTGTCAGCCACACTAGCGAGGCTATTCTGTATCTATTTTAAGCTCAATGTAATACATTAGAGTAAACATTATTATATCAAAATGAAAACCTCTGGTCCTGCCCAATTGTCCGTATACAGAATTAAAAAAAAATCATCGCAGATACTTTAAGGTAGTGGTACACAGTAAAAGAAGGCCAAATCGCTCAAACTTAGGCCAAATATAACCTAGTTTAAAACAATTTAAATAGAGGATACTTCTTTTCCTACGTCAATACAGGATATATTTCATCGTGTGGTTAACAAAATGTGATATCTCAAGGAGTGGCAAAGCCACGAGTTAAAATGTACATTTTTGTTCTAATCAAAAATATATCGGGTATTGACTAGAATTTTTTTTTTCCGTGCTCTTATATCAAAATTGATGTGAAGCTTAGAAATTGAAACTCACTCTTCAGCACAGAACACCAATCACCCTTATCGTAACTTCGCCTCACTTTCAAACCGTATCTATATGCAGACCATTAAAGTATCAGAGATTTAAGTGAGTGGTAATTACTTATTATATTGCTAAAATAATATTTTTACATTTTGTAAACTATTTTACCCTATTAGGCATACAGCTATTCCGTATCGGCTAATGTATCACACCGTATTTTTAAAATTGATGACAAGGTAGTACAGATAAATATTTTTACTGACTCTTGAAGCGCGTCGACTTAAATTTCAACAGCAAAAGTTAATTTCCGTGTTTAGACGGTAGTTTAGTTTTCATTTATTTGTTCTAAGTCACAAAGTGCTCTGTGTTCTTTCTACAAGTATAAATTCTGTAGGCACATACAAGCAAGCGTCGTATGGAATGATGGGGAATCTTGCATTTTCAAATGTGAAAATATGAAGATATATTTTTCACCCGAAAGAAGATAGGAATGAAAAGAAAAGAAAAATATTTAGCCGATAATTTTCTTTATTTCACATTTAGATATATAAATAAAGGAAAATATTCTGGTAAGTTCATACGGAAAAAAAGAAACTTGGATAATTATCGATCAGTCTATTCATAAGTCGTCGTAATGAAGCTATGATGATGTGTATCGTATACACGACGTATCTTGGAGAGATACATGTATATACATTAAGGCTGAGTGTAGTATTTTGAAGAATCGGAACATCTTCGGCCTTTTCCGTCAAGTTGAGAAAGAATCCTCGTATGTAATTCGCCGCCATCAAAAATTATATTGCGAACCACTGTCATTCACATGTAACAATATGGCGTCCGAGGAACATTATAGCTCCTATGATGCTTGTCTGGATACCCCAGTTGGACTTCATTATTATTTGTTGTTTACATAAAATGAAATAAAAATTTTTAAAAAAGGTCATCCAGGTCAAGCAGAAATGAACTCAGTTTTGGACAAGCTCAAGTCCAGCATACAATGTTACATTACAATTGAATGTAATGAAATAAAATCATTTTAAAACTAACAAACAAACAAATTAAATATACTTAAGAAGTCCATCTAGAAAACTACAGTAATCTTACTGAATCTTCTTTATTTACCCAATTAGACAACAACAATATTTCTTACCTCAATAAATAATTATTACCCAGTACGATATTAATTACACAGATATTCATAATAATAAGATCTCACTTTTTGCGGTATATACTTCGGGATTAAATAGCAACGAGTTATTTTGGGTGTACCATACCTTCCCTACCTATTCTAAAATTAGTGAAGCATCGTGCTATACATAATTACACCAACAGTAGGACAAGTGAACTTAAGACGAAATAAGGTTTCCATACGTTATATGAAAAAGTTGACCACAAGTACAACTGTATTATAAAGCGCATACACTCTTAATAAACAAAAGACAAGGAGAGTAGATCATCTTCGATTGTATTAAATGGTAGTGTGTACAATTTTTATTTCGTCTGATAGAGGAGCATCTGAAGTCTTTGACCTCATCAAGACCCTTTTCAAAAAGATAAAAAATATAATTCTTTATATGACTAATGAAAAGAAAGTTGGTATCCTGGAGGGATGTTTGGAACACATTCCATTCTGTCTAGATACTTCAGAGATGGAGCGTAAGGAATGCTTTATCCCTCATGCTCTTGTAGAAGCAAGACACAGCTGGCACATATAGCACAAAGAATAGCTGTGGTTCATCAACTATGTACCTAACCATTACATGTACTGGTTTGATATTAAGATCTCTTCCAGAGGGATATACATTCATCCTATTGGTCCACACCAGACATAAATTGAATATTTAGACACTTTGAGTTGATTTCAAGACCTAGTCTGGTTCTGGTAACTAAACGTACCTTTTAATATGCTTTACAATTTATTTTGTTACCTTATTTGTCTCCAGCATTGTTTGCGGAAACTTTGTAAGAAAGAACTGAAAAATCACCCAAGGCTGACAAATGAAATTTGATGTGTCATATGGAAATAACCCTATCAGAATTTCATGTCATTTTAGCATTTGTTCATATTTTACACGTTTGTTTTTTTTAACTATTGGGGCTTTATTTGGTTTCGGAAAACCGTTGTAAGCAAGATTAATCTAAAATAACTTGAGATAGGCAAGTAGCCAAGTTTGTGATATATTGTTGACTAGAGTAGATGTCCAAGTAATTTGTTCGATTTTAAAAACATATTTTTGAATGTTTCGAATAAACATTGTTTACCTTTATATTACGGGTAATTTAAAACTATTAAGCCATACCAGGCTATATCAGATATTAAGATACACCGAGTAGGTCCTAAGACCTCTTCAGGATCTAATGAATCCGAACTTGTGTTTGAATCTTTTAGAGATTTTAACGTTTTTGAACTGAGACGTTTGCTCGAAAGAAAAACCTTGTTAGCATGGTTATCCAAAAATCACTTTCGACAGGCAAATTAAATTTAGTAATCATGTTTGCAAGAATATAGATATCACCAGAACATATTTTCAGACGATCACTTTAATTTGTCCACTGTATTTTTTTTAACTCATTCTGTAACAATTAGGTTTTGGCTTCTCAGACATTTTCAGTTTAACTAAGAAAAGCTGCTTGAAGCATTTCAATGAATTTGGCATGCATTCTTAATAGATATCACATCATTATAGCAGTTGCTGAAATGGTTTCCATTTTTTGTTGTTTTGCCCTGACAGATTTGGGACTGCAGACATGAGCTACGATCACAAGGAATACAACCGCACAACCACTCGAGTATGTGACTATTTCCTTAATGGAAGCTTGCAGGGACTACTCATGCCCTGTTGACTGTAATGTTCAAATAGCGTGCAGTGATATTGTAACGTGCTTCCCGTTCACAAAGTACACAAGTACATCATCATTGGGGTCTACTTTTCATTTACGTGATGTTTTGTCTATAGCTGCGTCGAATTTCTTTTATTCGTAAATCCCATTGAAATCCCAGTTCTACTTTCAGCTTGTGACATCTATACAGAAAACACGATCAAAGGGACCTCCTTTTCAAAATTTCTTTTCATACTAAGCAATTACATCTAAAGCTTCCACTGTTTTGCAGTCTTTTTTCTCTGAGGACATGAAATAAATGTTCAAGTTGCATTTTGCAATCACCTTAATTCATTGAAGTTACTTTTAATACATTGCACTGCTCAAACTCAAGCTTTAGACCGTTAAAATTTGAATATTGATGAAACTTGATGAGTAGATGCATCATGTCTAGAAAAAAAAAGACATTATTAAATACTGTCTGCCCTATTGTGATTATAACCAATGTTTGTTTTCATATCTTCGGCAATATTTTAAGCACATTTATATCGATACTAGATGTATGAAGCATCAAGGGGCTAAACAAACAAATGTAAAATCTTTTTCAGTTTCTTGTGTAATGGATTTGAGGGTGTATTTAGAACTGTGTTCAAATATGGCACATCAATACTTTATGTATTAAGGATATAGTCCGGAACATACATGTGTACATACATATAATAAATATAAATATAATTGATATACCACGAGATGTAGACATTTTTCATTAAAAGAAACCGAGGATTGCCGAGTTTTCTTTTTTAAAAAATATACAACGAGGGGTATATCAAAGATGGAGCGTGCATACATAGATTTTAATTATATCACATACAAATGCACATACTTGCATTATCAACGCAGTTAAGATTCACTGCAAGCAACTGTGTATTGACTGAATGAATGAATTCCACACAGCCCTGTCCAATGTGTCCGCTACAAAATGTAATTCTTAACAGTTTGAGAATAATCGCAATCTCCTTTGCAAATTGATAAGTTGCTTATTTTAGTTTTTGAACTTCTATTTTATTTTTATTTATTAAATAAATATAAGACAGGCTTATAATTTAAAGAAGAAAGATGGTTTAAATGAAGAACGTAGAGCACTACAAACACAGTATGGTTAACTACTTGAACATTGAACGCGCTGGCTTTCACATCCTGGCTAGCATACTGAAACGTGTTGGAAATACAAACTAAGCGAAATGAGGAACCATCAAGAGGTAATTTAAACAATTAAATGTATTTACAGTACATCTAAGTCATTAGTATGATTTACAATTGTTTCTATCCTCTATATCTAACTTCCTCCTTTCCGTTTCTTCATGTGACTACATTTTGTCATCATTTATGGGTCCAGAGACATAGTCGCATGACACAGTGGAAAATACGCCGACCTTGTTTTTAAAGGATTTTCGCTGGGTATCTTTCTACGAAGTCACAGAGAGAGAGAGAGAGAGAGAGAGAGAGAGAGGGGGGAGGAAGGGGATGGATGAGGTGGGGTTAGAGAGACTTACCATAAGTTATTTATTCATTGCCCACCCCTATGTTTCTTTATTGGTCAATTAGTCTGCTGCCTTACCAACACACACAGTGCCTTACCAACCCAAAGGCTGCGGGAGGGTAGAGCGGACTTCGGACATTGTAATATTAAATCATATGTTTTGGACTCATATTAAGAGGTAAAAAAAAAAAAAACAACAAAAACCCAAAACGACAACGGCAACCAACCCCCAACCCCCGAAAAATAAAAACAAACAAACGATCAAGTCATTAAATAGATGGCAGTATGTGTATTCCTGCTTATAAATAAATGTACCGTACAAATCTTGACATGCTATTGCAATGTTGTAACATTGGTATTGTGAATACCGTATTAAAATCCAATGGAACGTGTACACCAAACCAATACGAAGTCCCAGGTTCTTGTAGGTAACTTAATGCAAGTTCAGAGTTCTTTTTTTCTTTCATTCCATGTATTTCCCTGTATTCTCTTCCTTATATATATATATATATATATATATATATATATATATATATATATATATATATATATATATAGAGAGAGAGAGAGAGAGAGAGAGAGAGAGAGAGAGAGAGAGAGAGATTTCGTTGAAATCCTACACCATTTTTTATTCCTTTAGAAGGCGGAGATTATTAATATTGTATCATTATTTTATTACAACGCTAATGGTTTGACAGTGGAAATTCTTCACAGATTTAGAGAACATGGAAGCGATAGTCTACTTCTGAAATATAACCTAATGTTAAACGATATTTATATGTGCGTATTAATGCGCCATGATTTGAATTACCAACAGTCCAACAGTATTGGTAGATAAAATTGCTTTATGCCAATACTTCAAAAGCCATGCTATTTGTAGTGTGTGTGTGTGTGTGTGTGTGTGTGTGTGTGTGTGTGTTGAGAACAGTATTGTACCGACCATGCTGAAAAAGACAGAAATACATAGATACCGCGTGGCTGACTTGACTGTACTAAAGTGGCATTAACGTACCAAACGAACAAGTATGTCAAGATTTTGTGGCTTTCACGTCTAATACATATGTTCAATTTCAGATTTATGCTAGACTTCTACTTGAGTCATTAGCTTTGAGTTATGGCGGATTCTTTGACGTGGTTTATGTAAGTAAACAAATGATTGAAGTCCATGAGTCTTTTTTTTTCTTATAAATCTTCGGAAAAAAAAAAAATGAAAATGATAGAATTATAAATGAAACAGTTTTAATATTTTTGCCGAAGGCTGCCATAGACAGATATACAACCGATCCATTCAACTTTCCATGCTATATACAAAATGACACGCGCATTTAAATATGTATAGAATAGCTCATTGATATATTTACGTAAATTATGTGAGGAATATTTTACTCACTGATGAATTTTCTTGAATTTATTCTGTTTTGTATTTGTTGATTCAAGAGTACATGTCTTAAGCAGAGAGATATGTATTTCTTCAAGTCTGTATATCCAGTAATTTGACATTTTTTTTTATTGTACATACCAGTGTCGTGCCACTTGTTTTACTAAAGATCGGCTTCTGGATTTGTTGCTGTCTCGCACGAAATAAACGCCAGTCCCAACAAGGTGTGATAATAGTTCCACCCCACACAGCTGTCATACAAACAAGTGTCATGAGACAAGGGGTAAGTTTGTTCTCTCTCTCTCTCCGCCAGTCCCATCTGGATCAACGTGTGAATATATGTCGACCCACCACATATGTAATACAATCATCTGTCAGAAGACAATTAGGAAATTAATTCACCTAAACCTGCTGATTTCGATAGAATTTGCTGTTTTCTTAAGCCGCATTTGCTTTTTTTGAGGTAGAGTAAGACTTTGTTCATAAGTATCTATTGATACTACTACCGGAAATACTCCATTATCTATGTTTTCATCTTTATATTCTTTCTTCAATCTATTTTTCATCTATAGTTTTAGTTGCTCCTGCAACTATCAGCATCAATGCAACAACCACACCAACAGCAACCACTAATATTACTACAATGAAACAATCAAACCTTTAATATCAACACCACCTCCACCACAACAACAACCAGTTCTACAACTACTGCCGCGGCTATTACTATTAACTACCTGATATTTGTTTGGTCATTGGGTTGTTGATACAGTCTGTATTGTTCAAATGACATTGCCACATACCATTCTACTGCGACTTTATATTTTATTAAGTAACGACAAAGGTCACAACAACAACATGATTAACAAGAACAACAACTGCTACTATTTCTTGTTACTGCTATTATTTCTACCATCATGACGACGAGCAATTCCCATAGCGTCGGTTGAAATTTCTGCCGTTACTGCTGCTTTTACATTCTCCACGCGCAACTTACTTTACTTTTACATTTATCACTTGTTACCTTAAACGTAATTAAAACAAATTGTTCGCGTCTTTTTGAAGAAGTTCGAGTTAGCATAACCTTCACGTTCTCTGAAGAAAAACAAGCTCCAGTTTCATATTTGTTTATGTACCCATTTTTGTCGTTACACCATTTATTACTTTGGTCATGAGATATGGAATAATTAACGCCAGATTTATATATTATAATTATTTATAATTTATATGACCATCATATATTGCGTTATGATAACTGCAATTAGGTACAGATATTGTGTCAACTACCACTACACTGTTTTCGTTTTCTTTTTCAGTGTGCAAAACATTTACACCCGGTTTTGAACTGAGCCCCTTAAACATGTAACTGTAATGTGAAAGCTACTAACCCGTAACATCAGTAACCACTATGGTTTCGGTACATTATTGCGTGAATACATCTATGCTTTTTCTATCCTGCACAAGTATATGGGTTGTTTCAAAATAACTTTAAAATAGTTTTGAAATTTGCCTTTTTTAAAAGAACTAACAACAGTTTAATTGATTATTCTTTTCGCAATTAGAATTAATTACAATATATATTTTCTTTTGTGCACAGCGCCAATGTGAAGCTACCCAATAATACAGTTGGGGGAGTTGGAGTGCCGGTCTCCAAATCAGCTGTTATGGGATTGAAAACACTGTTGTACAAATGACATCACTAACAAACAGAACACTGTCTTGACATATATTTAACTAGCTACGGCCAATAATATTGACCTGCAAAATTAAGCACTTACCTGTCAAAAACGAGAATCTGAGAAACAAAAGCGAATACAGAACAACAACAACAAAAAGACAAAACAACAACAACAACGCCCCCCCCCAAAAAAAACCAAACAAAAAACAACCCCCCCTCAACAAACAAACAAAATAACCCCTGAAACGCCATGCGTTTATATTGCAACACCAGGACAAAGCTTTCAAAAGTGTTTATTACTCATGTTTTGGCTGATGAGATGACTTAATGTTTCTTGTCAACACCAAAAGTTTAGTTGACTCTAATGAGACATGCCTCCTGAAAAAGTGGAAAATGTTTTGTCTATTTTATGATAGCAAGAATTGCAGTTTTTCTTTTTCAAACTTTATGCGAAGTACCCTCTATCGGTAAGAGCGATCAATGAAGCATTTGCCAGACTCTCGTAGGGATAAGAACTCACTGAAATATGAACGCCTCTGATTGAACGAGCTTATATTATTTTCGAGGTGTCTTTGGAGGTATAGTTCGATATTTATTCCAATTGTAATGCAAGGTTCTATGAGTGCGTATATCTGCATGTGTTTGGAAACGGGTATTTGCATACTTGATATTATTTTTTCCCACTATACACTTCTCTCTGAATATGCATGATTTATATTTGTGCTTAAAGTGGAGTGTGTATTCAAGGACGATTTAAATAATTTCAGGATTTGCTCTGAAAATGCATTATATATGTTAATATTTAATGTGACGTGTGCGTTAACGGACGATTTTAATGGTTTCAGGATCGTAGCGGCTTAGTTGACAATGAATTTCCAACCCCGATGACATCTCCACAGAACGGTTTTCAGGCAGACGGAAACGCACCTCAGTACATGGTACCACATCCACCTATCTGTGTTCTGTTATTTTTTCTGTTTTGTTATCTTTCAAGACGATATGCAGTCTTATTTCAAGATGAAGGGTGACATAACTGAGATAAGGATGTTCCACGTTTATTACAAAGTATATGGCAAAATGCCAAATAGGTGAATGAAATCTTGTATTAAATTTTGAAATAGAAGCAATTTTCACTATGATTTTAACATCAACAGGCACGGTATTATTTACTTAAATGCTTTTATTTTGGACTATGATATATTTAGTTAAGATTCCTCTCTTCATAGACAACAGGGAGTTCTTCAGAATTTAACGAGGACGTCTTTGTTTTGGAATCGAATTTTCCAGTTCATGATCATGGAAATTTTATAGCAAAACAAAATGTTTATTTTGGATGTTAAAGGATACATGTCATTATTTTAGTATATTTCCTTGTAATATTGTAGCGATTTTATTTTCATGGTTTATGAATTAATCCATTCAGAAAATATTCATACGTTTACTTTAGACTGAAAAAACTATACGCGTTCAAAAAGATGTTATCAGCAAACTAAGCCAAGTAGTCTCAGATTTATGAGACTCTACAACCCCCTCCCCCCACCTGGTGGAGTTAAATCCTATCTGGTAAAATTGGTCCATCAATGCTTATGAACATAGGCATGTAAAGCTTATGAACATTGGCATGCTAAAGTCTGTGTGTCGTCAATCAGTTTAGTATGTATTGTTGAATACATGTTAATCGGTGCACTTTTAGAAACCGGGCTGAGATAATAAAACTGTAGTTCAAAACACGCATGCATCGACTGTCTGATTTGTTTCATTTCAGCACTGCACTGGAATGACTCAAGATAGACACCCCACCACGAACCGTTTTCAACAGGACTCATTCCAACAGCAGTCTGCAACACACGCACCGCCCACTTACGAAGAAGCATTGAAATTCGGACCTGTGTAAACCAACAGCTTAACCTTGGTTGTGCTACGCCCTTATCTAATGGTCTATTTTTAGTACCAGGGCACTAACCGTTTTTGGAGTGAATGATAATACAATAGTTATATAATATGCTGGTTTGTGAGAGCACACACGAAAGAAAGACACATAGAAGACAATAAGAAAAGTTGCGCAAATATATCGTGAAGAATTCTGAGCTTTATAACTCAGAATTATCGTTTGGATGTTGCTCAAAATTGTAAAGTCACATTAATTTGATTTTTCAAAATGTCTGCACAATTGTTGTGTGCGTTTAGTGATTTTTTTCAATGATAATAAGTGTAATAGGAATTTAGAACGTTAGAACGAACAGTGTAACCTTTAATGAAAGAGAAAGGTAAAATTTAGACTGGTCGCCCTAAAACAATATTCATAACTTTGTGAAAGAATGTGAAGAAATGAAGCCCCTAAATAATTTTATCAGTTGCTAAAATTAAAAGCCGTAGAAGGCTGGTGAATGTTTGTTAGTAAGTGTGGATAATTTGATCCTTGTTATTAGGCGGAGAATGGTATGTTTCATTTTCACTTTCACGTATCACTATAGACTGGTATGTAACAAGAAATAGCATGCAATTTGAAGATTCTTTGTAGGCATTCAAATTATGTCAGTTGCTTCTTTGTTGTTATTAATACATTTGATTCGAATTAATGTTCTTTATCCATTTTGTACATCCTTTAATAAACATATTTTAAAAATCTCCATGGAGATATTGTTTTCTCATAAATGAAGCAGAATCGCCTTGTTAAGTAGGCGTATTGAACTTGTTGGATTTAATCTTTGGCAAATATTTGATAGGTAAAATTTATAATGTGTTGGATGTGATCTCCCCTTAACCATGTCTGTTTCTTTCTTTCTGGGAAATAATACAGGACTCAAGCTCCGTGTTTTGAAACACCATGTTTTCAACTAAATTAATAGTAAGATAATTGTTGGAAAGCCATCCACATTGCAAAATATTAAAGAGATGCAAATCTACGACACTGAAGGGAGTCACTGCTAAGTCCTAACCAGCTCTATATGCTGGGAAGGGGCTAAGTGGTGTCAACAGAAAACGACTTTTTCAAGTACAAGCAGATAAACATTTTATATAACAACACTTTAAGATATGACAGTGATCAGTCTCTGAAATAGGTATAGCGCTCAGGGTGATATGACCTGCTTGCTGTGAAAAAATATTTTTGTTGGGAGAGGAAGGCATGTAACAGAGTACAATGTACCAGGCTTAGTAAAATCAGAATAAATCCTTCCTATTTACCTTCAAAATATAAACTGTTTCCTGAATGTGCAATAACATTACCCTAGAATAAGCTTTTAATGCAATCAACCCAAACATAGATTTGAAACAACTGAACATAATCTATACTGAATTTAGCACTTCTACATTATCATAAAAATGATTGCTGATGGTTCCAAAGAAAGAACCAAAACAATCCATTAATATGTTGTAGAACATACGCATTCTTATGTGCTAATGGATTACAAGCGCTATTACAACTATGTAGTAGATATTGTCAAATACTGGAGAAGACTGGTCTGACAAAATAAATTCATTAATAACAATCGGTAAAATTAGGAACAGCATTTTTCGTACTGGTCATACAACATTTAGCCGTGCGAAAAGTCAACATATTTTTCACCAACAATTATCACGGTCGAATTTTATCTGATGTATCTTTTCAACGCGTTTGAAAAATTTAACACTTGTGAATTATCCTGAATTTTTCATCATTGTGGTAGGTGTCTTATGTATTCATCCATGCGTTGATTCCAGTGTTCTGTTTTGTTTCTTCAATATTTAAAATTGTATTCCCTCCATTAATTCGAATTGTCCTTCATGGAGGAATTAAGTCAACCATACACATTTATTAATCTCTTTTATGAGATTTTGTATTTTGTACGTGGAGCATTTTTAGTATTAATATTAAAATTATTATTGTACTATTTCATTTTCGATGTATCATCAACTATACATTTTCTACCTTACTTTCAATTTAGAAGCATGATCAGATTGTGGCAACATAAAGATTATTTGAAAAATAACGCAGAATATTTTGTTAGTATCCTTAAAATCATGCTCGATTTCAACTCATAATTTCCCTGGGAGTAAATTAAAGATAATGCTGAGAAAAACATAGACAAAAATAAATTTGCAAAACTACACAAGAAGGTAACATAAGAGATTAAAAAATGTATTGGAACATTTATAGTTTTAAAAAATTTGTGCACGAAAATAAATTTCCAATTGTCTTTCCAGCAACTTTTAAAAGCATAGCGAACTACCTGCCAAGTGGAGATCTATGATCGGACGAGATTCGTAGCATCTTCATCTTTTTTGAATCGTGCATATACATAAATCGATGTATGGTAGTCTGTCTTAAAACTCCTATTATTTGGTTGGTTCCATTATGTTTTCCTGATTCATTATTGATCTTATTCACGAGCTACAAGTAAATGGGCTCTTGGTAACGTTTCTAAACAAAATCATACAGGGTATATGAACTACTTGGTATGTCGTTGTTGTTGTGCTTCGTGCCGTAAGAGTGATTATGGTGCTGAAAGGAATATACATTTTAGATGGGTGTTGTGAAAATTACAGTTTACAAATCAATCGAGATTAAACAAAACTTATTGTGTTCAATTATTGTTGAATTATGCCATTTTATAACTAAAACGGTTACCAGAGGCGTGTTTAAACCCAGTAAATTCCATGTATACCCACCTGCTCATACAATTTTATGCTTTTGGATGGTTCATTGATCACTATATCTCTCCAGTTTGGTGGGTGGAGTCAAATCTGCACGAATAAGGTCTTCAAAAATCCATTGGCAGCCTTTATCATTAAAATTTTGTGCTGACGTTCTTAACATTGGCTGATTACAGCTCATGAAATTCGAACCATCTATGCGAGCCTCGCGTTCAAACGTACCGTTGCGATCGAACATATAGTGGAAGCTGTTGGCTGGAATGTAGAGTCAACCTTCTCGAGTTTCTATCTCAGAGATTTGGCGTCGCAGAAGCAAACCTTGGATAGCAGCACAGGCGGCCTCCAGACCCAACTAAATCAATCAACACAGCGTGTAAGCTTTGCTGGATTCGCCAGTGAAATTTTTGTAAGTAAGATTTCAACATCGTTTTCTTAACCGTAGGTAAGAGGCACAGGTCACGGGACCTCAGACTGTGTTGCTTATGTAGTTAGGGAAACGGGCTATCGTTCACATGGGGAATACAGCTACACTTCCCAAGAAGGATACCCAAGGTAGAGGTCAGATGCTCAGCATCCCATCCTCCTATTACTTATTCCGCTAATGTAATGTGATTGGGGAACGTATTTCGAAGGAAAAATGCTGATTCTCACAGAATACTTACCTAATCACAATACTTACAAACCCTCCCAACCACCTTACCATGCGAACATCCACGTTAGCATCTTCCTGAGCTAAACACTAGCGATGCCTGGCGGTGGCAAGGGGAGCTAATGGTCAAGAGTTACTGCCCTTTGGGGCTTTTTGGGCAGTAGACAGGATAAGATGGTTTTTGTCATTTAGCAGGGCTGAATTCGCAAGGTAGCAGGCTAATATTCATTAACGTAATGTGATTGGGAAAGTATTCTCTGAGAAGCATAATTTACTTAAATATTTGCTTTTTTGTTTTGTTCATCTATCTACCTCTGCCATTCTTCCTCTTACCCGCCCCACGCTTTTATTTCTTTCGCGGCCCATTCAGACTTTTCTCATGGTACAGATGTGGGTGGAGGTGCATGTCCCATATGTTGATGACGCGATCGTGGCATTAACCAATTTTTCTGCTGCTGTCGAATCCATTTCGCTGTAACTTCGATCGATTTGAAAAACACATCAACTGTGTTTTGCGAGCTTGCATTCTGGGTACGATAAAGGACTGGCGGCTCTGATTTGCCATCACATCGAACCACAACATAACAAAGCTCGCATGGGAATTGTTCAGCGACTTGCACTGTTTGATCGATATAGAGCGCATTTGTGTCTGTAAAAGCAGAGCTTTCTACTGAAACACTCAGGCATTCAAAACCCGCGTAGATTATATACAGGACTTACATCTTTCGTTGCACTGAAGTAAATTTGACAGTAATTCGGTATGATTGTGCCCTGTTTTTTTTCTTCACATATACCACTGCAGTAAAAGTCATGACTGGTGAGAAGTTCTTAAGTTCTTGAGTGTTAAATATATGAATGCAATGTTTGCACACGGATATTGTTTTATCATTGTGCTTGCTGTGTCGGTTAAGCAGTCGACCAAGATCCTTTATTCGTAGTGCGATACCAATTTTGTTTCCTTCATTTCACTCTGCAACAAAAAATCAATCTGAATTCGATTTTGCCCACCATGGGGAGATAGTGCCAGCCGATAAAAGCCTACGTCATACGTGAACATATTTACAGAGATACCTGGGTTAAGTGTTTTAAAATTCTTCTGTCGGCTTTAGTAACCGGCACGGGAAATTCGATATCACCAAAGTTGAGTTTACCTAGGTATTGTTGGTATTTTCGAGGCATATCTTGGTGATCACTGACCGGGTATAGCGACGACAAAATCGCCAGTTCAAAACGACTATCAAACGTTTTTCACTTTTATAAACGACCTTGGTGGTACCCAGTTTGGTTTTGCAATGTAAGTGGATCCACTAAACGGGTGATACAGCAAGAGATGGGCCTCGACTTGGGCACATATTTCGAGAGTCCATCCCAATCACACACTGGCGTATTTCTCCAGTGTTTTGAGAATCTTTTAAATGCCTTTGCCAATTTCATCAATAATGGTGCTGCTGTCTTTGCTATTCAAGATTACTAGGGCACCACTGTGAAGTTTTACATCCATCCTTTTCACCACTAAGCGACATAACCAGATGAGAACTAATGACAATATCTGCTTTAATCCAAAGATTTCTAACACCGCCACGATTCCAGAAATCATACTTGCCAATAGTTGCCGAGCGTCTATGCCTGGTGTCTAGGTTGGTGGAATAATGGCCACTTGATTTTCCAACTCACCACTACGCTTCTGAAATTTGAGTTCTGGTACTGTTGATTATTGCGTTTTTGCACGAACATGAGCAGCCGCTTCAGTGGGGATAGCAGAGGCTAGATGACGACAGCGGTTTTGTTCATACTCGTTTACTATCGCTAGGATGTCGGCTTTTTTTGTGCTGGTTATTCGGATATAATGCTCATGCGAAAATTGTCTTAGTTGTTTTACGATTGTTCTATTTGGATGTTGTTGCTGCTGCATGGCAACTGGTGGTAGTGGTGATACTTGTGGATTCAGTACAAATATGGGTCTCAATAACTGAAGTATGCCTGCTTTTCTCACACGACTTCGCATGTGTATTCTTTGCTGCCGTACGAGCTTTTTTTAGCTGTGGCACTGTAGGCATGTTAATATTAAAGATAGGGCGAAGCGTCTTTCTAATTGAGAAAATTGTTCGATGATTTGTTTTATTTTTGTTATTTTGTCAGGGTGTGCTTGGGCAGCCTTAGGTGTTTGTGATTTCGAATTGTTTCTGCGCAAATTTATATTACTCACGAACAGATCCACAGGGCTGACAAAGTTGGTTATGTAACTTGACTCCAATGCCGCATTTAAGGCAAGGTCGTGCCCTCACGTAATATTTGCGTGTGTTTTCAACAATATTCATAATGGCATGTTCTACCACAGGGTTCGTATTTTCCAAGGCAGGCAGCTTTGCACTTGTTGCGTCCCAATGCCATGGAGCTTCTTATATATGTAAGTGCAAGTGTTTATCTAATTGACAAATGCACTGTTACATTTCAGTTGACTTGCTGCCGCCTTTTGTCTTCTTCCGTATCAAGTGGTACACGGATTTCAAGGCTAAGCTGACAGCAAACTTTAGAGAGTCCATTACGCGACTTTATGGTAACTCGATATTTCAAATCAGGCTTTTTCAGAAATGGCGCGTTCTTTTTTCAGTTTGCACTCGTAAATTCATCTGAAAGGTCAGATAATGTAAAATAAGCTTAAATAAATCATCATTGAGCTCAAGGTACCCGTCAGTGAGAATTACATCAACTCGAATACCGACCAGACCTTGTTCGCTTGTATGCAAATACTTCAAATTTCCTGGAACTCTGGTAAATTTCCTCAATCTTTTTTGCCTCGTCGCCTTCAGCAACAGCTTCATAAAATTGTTTCAGGTGCTTGCCTTTCTCTTTTTCTGCTTCGGTGTAATACGTTTCGTATATTCACTGAAGAGAAGTTCGTTCGGATGCAATTCTTACACTTATGGCCCCAAAGCATTTGTTTAATTACCCTACTCTTGAACATATTCGTCACTGACCTCATCAAAACGTCGCTAGCTTCAGATGCAGTGGGCGATTTATTATGTTTCTTTTGAGGGTGTACTCTTTCATTCACTATATTCTGCTGATTCTTTTTAGTTTTGTTTGCCTCGAAAATCTGCCCTAATTTATTTTGTTCCATTTCTAAGGTCACTCACAGATTCATCAGCTTATCAATGTACTTCGACATTGCTTTGGAAAATGCGAATAACATCTTCTGCGCTTCTTTAATAAACCTGTGAGATGCACTGAAACGATCTTGCGATATTAATTTGTCTGTAACATTTTGACATTCCATTCTTTTCGAAGGTTTACGCCACTATTACAAATTCCAAGAATTCCTTCAGTATACTTTATGAGTCAGTTGTTTAATCGCCACTCAGCACTTGTATATAAACAGTCACATAAAGGTTCTTCATTACGAGAATATTCACTGCTCAAATATGGCTCCTCCTTTACCAGCACAAAATTATCGATGTACATATACCAATGGCTACAGCGAAAAAATATGGAGAAAACTGCTGTGGAGAAAAAAAATCAATAAACAGCAGAAGCTGGTATACGTACATTCATTCATTCATTCATTCATCATTCATTCATTCATTCATTCATTTGCCTGGCTCTGTTAGCAACGTGTTTATATTGATCGCTACCGTAAACTTGCATGTCTATTATTTTCTTTAGTGTTCATAAAACATTGACATACCGATGTGTTCGGAGAAGGATTTGTGTTTTGATTTGACGATGATAGCGTAATATCTCTTTGATGCCATTGTTTGATCCGGAGTACTCAGTGAATTTGAAACTCTTTTGGAAGCTCTACGCTATCACATCAACGAGAGCTTTCTGAATCAAACAAGTTTAGGTGGAGAGGCAAGGGTGTTTGAAGAGTGCTAGATCACTGACTGATGGTGAGCGGAATTCAAAGAGGAAGAGTCGAGATATAGACGATACTAAAATTCTTTGTTACCTCAAACGACCCTTTGTATGGCCGCTCAGTTCTCAAGAAACATACAAACCACTCAATTATTGCGAAATAAGCTTTATGTTGTATATCTGTTTTAAATACATTTAGTCATGTTTATCTTTAATGCAAAACTTAACTCCCTCCTCAATCTTCTGTCTTTAAGATTTTGAAAGAGCACGTGTAATTGAGTGATAATATGCTTGTGTGAATGTGTTAATAACTTGTACCATTTTTTTATATTTCACTCCCCTTTCGGGATGCAGAGTTATATTTTATCTGCCGTAACACTGTGTACTGGTTGGTTGGAATAGGTATTGGTGAGTAAAGGTGGGTGATATTCAGCAAGAATGTGTATATGATTTTGTAGGCGTAGGCATCGGTTAATTGAGATGGATGCTAGTCAGGGCGTTGGTTGGTAGAACTGAGAGATGATCAATAATAATGTATGTTATAATTAGGTGGGAGTGTTAGTAGATGTGCTTATACTGTGCATTAGTTAATAGGTGTGGGTGTTAGTGAATAGTTGGGGTGCTGGTCAGTAACATTATATATTGGCTAGTAAGCGTGGGTTCTTTAACCAGGGTGACCCACCAAGTTCAGTTGCTCTCTCCCACAACCCCACCGTCCCACCATGTTAAATTTTAATAGACCTCGTTAGCGCGAGTTAATCCCATGGATGTTATTAAAATTACATTTCCCATTCCATACACACTATGCTATCCCACGATATTAATGGACTAACGCTAAATGCCCCTATCTTCCTATACCAATATAATCCAAGATAGGCGCCTAATAGCAATTTCCCTACACTCTCACTTACTCCATTATTGCCCCCCCCCCCCATAACTACTCATGACAAGAATGTAAGTATTTTATACATGGGAGCAACACAGATGTAGGTCATACCATTTTCATTATTCAGCCCGATATACATTCAGCTAATTAGTTCTCTTTGGTATAAAAAAAAACAAAAAAAAAAAAAAAAAAAAAAAAAAAAAAAAAAAA
>JAECUM010017389.1:0-65667 GCA_016617855.1 Megalonaias nervosa | reverse complement strand
AAAAAAAAAAAAAAAAAAAAAAAAAAAAAAAAAAAAAAAAAAAAAAAAAAAAAAAAAAAAAAAAAAAAAAAAAAAAAAAAAAAAAAAAAAAACACGACAGAAAAGAAAGTGCTGTGGAAAAACTTTAAATTCTGCGCCGAGACCCGTGTTCATCCGATCCAACTACCATTTGTTTGAAATCGCAAGTATGTCTCTTAGGAATTGGAATAGAAAGGAATTTATTCAAATCATATATTGGGTAAGTGAGATTTAGTTTGTTAAGCATCCTATGCTCATACGTCACGTGGCCGTTAGGGCACTGATTCGGCTTTTGGGTCGGTTTTCGCGTAAAATGTAATATGAGCAACATTTGCGGGGATGCATAATGGTTAATATGAGTAGACACAGTGTCGTTTAATGACTACTGCGATTTCAATAAGTAAGACAAAGAAAGAAAAATGGCTAGATTCATCGTTTAACCGGTCAGCAATTGAAAGTCGAGAAAACAGCAAATGAGTGCATACTATCTTGCTTGATTTTGTTTTTGTTTTTTTTTTTGTTTTTGTTTTTTTTTGTTTTTGTTTTTTTTTAAATTTTTTGTTCGCTTTGTTTCTTTATGGAAAAATGTATATCTCGGTCACAGATGAAATGGTATTATAAAAGTCATTTTCTATCATTTTGGCACAAAGTCTATGAGTTAAAAAATAGAACCTTAAACGCAAAACTTCTGAAAAAAGAGCAAGGATCTGTTACGTGTGTATGCAAAACAATTAACTATTGCATTCCTTTGATCATATTACATGCATTTTATATCTTAACACGAAATAATACTATTTGATCCAACACATACAAACCTTCACTGAAATATTTAGAAAGTACCCTCTGTGCCCAGATTCGTAGTCGAGACGCGAAGCCAATCTGATTTCTCCACTCGAAGCGCTGGCTATTCGGAACTTATCCTCCCTATTATTCTGTAATGAAGTTGTTTTTTTTATGAATATATAGTTCCGTTATTCATGTCTTGATTCTGGTTCTTAATATATTTTGCATTCATAAACTGAAATATCTAATAGACAAGGTCAATTCACTTCAAATTATAATAATTTATTATTATTATTATTATTATTATTATTATTATTATTATTTCACGTTTTCTGTAGTCATTTTTGCATTCTATTTTCTTGTGTGTAAGAAAAGTACAAGTTGTTAAAATTTTGCCTAACTACAGATACATTTTCCAAAAATAATCCATCCCACGTCATCTACTGAATGTTCATCCCATCATTAATTAATATATTTTGCACAAAACAATTGGAAGAGTTGATATTGCAGAGGTAAGCAACTGAACTTTCACAGATGAAAATACCATCGAGATTACAAAACTATCTATCGATTTTGAAGTCACCAGGTTAAAGGTACAAATTTTTAACGTTTATGAACGAAAAAGAAAAATACTTTTTTCTTCACCAAGAATTCTACTGGATATAACTTGAACAAACTGTAAAGAAAACCATATCCTTGCTAGTACAGAAGCTTCTCATCTTTCAGTTGTAAGGTCAAACGTCTATATCATTGTGAAGCTGTGAAAGGAGACAGCTTATGCAGGATGACTTCAGTTCTGTTGCATATACATTTACCAAGCTTTACAACTGTATGGTTTTTAACAATATAAAGAAGCCATCTGATATAGAAAACAAGATAGAAAGGTCAAATCGCATGTGCCATTAATACATGCATTACAAGTAATAGGTTGTTTGCATTAAAAGAAAAAGAGGACCTACACAATTTCAAGATGATAAGTAAAAGGCCAATGCCACTGCAACTCAAATAAAATGGGTTTTTGTGTGATAACTCGAGCTAGGTACAAACTTAAGGAAAAGGGTTACCTTGCAGCACCAAAGCTATATGATCTGCAGATCTATGAAGTCTGAACCCATTATGTATGCCTCATCACTTTAAGGGGTTTTCACTTAATAAATGACTTTTCATTTTCTGTGAAAATTCGCGACAACACCAGCGAGAAAATATCAGATTATTAGGAATCGGTTAGACGGAGTCCTATAGTAATACACTTGTCTGTCTGTCCGTCCACACTTTTCTCTCTGTAGCATAACTTTACCATGAATTTGTTGCATTTTAACCGAATTCCAGCTACTTTTATTTTCAACATTCTACGGTATCATTTAGAAGGGTCATCGTCCCTGATTTTATAAACACATACAGTACTTTCATTTGTTCAGATTTTCTGTCTATATTGTAATTGGATTTCAACCATGCTTGGTTTGGCAGCTATAAATGAACAAAGTTATCTGATGAGTTCAACTGTCGGCATTCTACATAATAATTTGGGGAGTTATGGCCCCTATCTTCCGACGCATCAACGTCGTTTCCAGATAATAATTCTGCTTATTATCATGAGATTTTATCTGCATTTGTTGAACGGCTTGAAATTATTAAGGTTCAGCATAAGCTTGAAAGTCGGCATTCTCAATCATCATGTGATAGAGTTATGGATTCCAGTGCACCTAGTGTATTTCCAACAAATTTCCTTTGCAGTTTATTATCGTCTTGACTCCGTCTCAGTCCGTTGCAATGACAGCTATCCCTAATAGCTCTAGTTTCTTCTAATCGCTCATTACACCTTTATACAAACTACAACAGAAAGAAATATCTTTTCCGGTTGATAAATATCTGCATGCGAAAAGGAATCGCTTTCCGTCCAAGAACATTATGAGAAAATATCTATAATCCAATATTGCTGTAGCAAAGCCTAAAACACATTTTGTATATTACCACCAGATCGTAAAAGAATGATCCTGACACTGGCCTGTCCTTATCTGACGTTCTTTCAAGAAGGTTGTAAACTACAGTACCGACGGTGGTATTCTGAAAGATGAAAAGACATTGTTCAGACAGTTTGCAGAAAGGTTTATTTCCTAGTAATTCATCTTAAATGTGGGCAAATATTAAATCAATTTACTGATTTTGGCACGAACATACACTTCCTCAAGAACTAATAAATTCTTTTAAAAATAGTCGAAATATCACATAAAGTCCAACTGTTATGAGTTGTTTGTCTATTACATCCATTTTTATAGCGAGATAACGAAAGAAAATCAAATTTGGTATTTTCCTAGGGCAAGGATGTGGAAAATAACAGGAGTAAAATCGCCAAGATAAATTAAGCAAAGGTCTTCAACATGTTGTCCATGGCCACGTCAAAGATTTAGTGTCCAGTTCCTCGAATTATTGTAAACTAACGAGGAGAACTTTTCAATCGGCAGTTGTTAATTTAGTGTGTAAATGCCATGGATGAGAAGAAAAAGCAGACTGGCATCATTCTGTAAAGTTTCGATTTTTTTTTCAAAATCTAACTGAATATTTTGTACACTTGGTCATATCGGGCTGAATTATAGCTGACATCTGACATTTTAAGTAATTTCCCGTCAAGGGGACGTAACTTTGTTTCATCCTGATACACAATCTGTTTGTCTTCGTTCTATACTAATCATTGATAATCAGTCTCACACTTAAAATAAACCAAGAGAATGAACTTTACAAGTTTACTAGATGATGGAAGAAAGATATCTCTCAAGACAAACCTTACTTCTAGTATATTCAGGTTCCCGGATATATTTAAGCAAGGATTAAACTCGTTTTCAGAGCTGATTATTACGTAAATTGTTTTCCTGAGCTGAAAAAAAAGGATGAAATAATACAGTTATGGATTTCTGAGTTGATAAATAAAATATTATATAATTATGATCAGAAAGAACCAACATCTATTCAAGCTAATTATACTTGTTATTAACTTGACTGTTACTGAGAACTCTGTAGTTAAATTTATATAGCATTACAATAATTGAAAGTTCTGCATGAGAAAGTGACTGTACCACTGTTATTGCCAATATTACGATATCAAATTTGCACTAACATATTTACTTTTTATTATGACCAAAGAAACAAAAACTTTCATGCAAAATATTATTAGGGGGTTGGGGGAGTTTAGGTGGGTAGTGGTGGAAGCAATATTAAACTGATACGCTAATGTAAGGCCAGTTGTCTATTGTCGATTTAAATAAAGAAAGATTTTCATGCTCGGGAATTTCTATCATTTTCTGATATATAAGTTGGGAATTTTAATATTTTTCAAGCGATTACACCCCCTAGGTTATGCCAGCACGAGCAATATTAGATCCGGGAGCCTGTGACAGAAGTATGCATGTACTCATCTAACCACACCCTTGGAAAGTGTACTACATCTGGTAATTACATATCTTTTAGATTTGGACTGGTAAACAATCAAGAACACGACAGTTGCCTACTTCAACAGAAGGTTTAAAGCATAACGTTCAGCTCAAGCTGTAAGTACTAATATTTGGACGAACTATATCTTCATCTGAAATAAAATCAGAATAATCGAAGTTTGTTCTTACTTTATTAAATCTGTTCGCTTGCCAAATGATGAGGGGATATTTTTACTACAAGTAACTCATTTGGTGGTAGAAGGAGTGTACCTCCTGTTTTAATTTAGTGCTCCAGTTGTTTCCGGAATGGGTTTCGTAAACTGAAATGTAAGCTCATGGGGTTTTTCAGTTTAATACTTTTCAAACAATTCATAACTGCTGACAGTTGTTTTTGTTTTAACACCATTTTTCAACGCATGATAGGCTACGCATGGCGGCCAGAATATTTGGCGGAGGAAACACCCGAGAAAATCCCAGTAAGAGCCAACGACCCACGAGAAGCAAATGGCAAGCTTTCTCACATACCCGCATTGGCCGAGCCTGATTTTCGAACCCACACGAACAGGAGTGAGATGGCGGTGATCAATTAAGCCTAGTACTTTAAACCACTCGACAACCCAGAGTCCTTAACTGGTAACAGTATACAGCTTATGACCTTATTTTGTCCCACTATGGCTGAAATGAGTAGTCTCAAGCTCGATATCATTTATGTGAGTATCCTCAAAAAGAGAAGTCCACCGAACGTGCTTAAATATGCCTTCAGATTGGATTATCTCACTTCTTACGCTAATTGTTTTGATGTGGATGCACATCCATCTTCTATCTTGTGATAAAACCTTTCTTAAATCATGCTGAAATGCAATGAACAATGGGGGGGGGGGAAGGCACAACAAGGGCGAAGCTATTTGTTTTTGCAGATGAGATCAAATGTTTCCAGAATCATCAAATTAATTATTTTGTCAAAGTCAAATATTTGTTGTAGGGAAAATTCCATAACTGAATTATGAAATTTAATTATGTTATGCAAGTATTGGATATACTTAAAAAAGAAATTGTTTATATAAGTATAATAATACATAATTAAAGTGCATGAAGTGAACTTCACAGATCGCAGTAGCTCTTCTGATACCATAGGTTGTACTTACAGCCCCAAACATTTAACATTTGCCAATTGGCCTTCATTGTGAAGTTTTCAGAAAAATAATGATGCAGAGATAGAACATGATCAAAAATATGATCGGATCAATTAATGCATGAACGAAAAGTCGTAAAAGAAAAGGAGACACTGCACTTCCATAAACACGTGCGAGACGGGTTTTATCGGAATATGGTCATGGAAGGGGGACGATAACCACTGCTGGGGGGGACCGAAAGTCCTAAATCTTGCTATAATCCTTTGCTGTAGATTTACATACAAACATTTCATGTAATGTTTTATTTGAAATTGTTATAATATCAATATAGAACTTTACTGCAACAGATTTAGCTGTTGTAAAATTGAACTGAGGATTGTTGTGTTTCGGAACCTACTGATCGAGGATGAATGAGCACAGAAACAAAATGAGTAAAATAATTGAGGAACAAATGGAAGAGTCTTTGCAATCAGTATTTGGGTGATTACATAAATGCGTTCTGTTTGCAGTATTGTATGTAAGTGACGATACAATTTAAAACCTCAGTACATCTTCCATCTTGGTTAATTTTGAAAGCTAATTGAGATGAAATTGTAGATGTATCAGTCTGCAGTGAGTAATATTAAAAGACTTATTAATATATCTGGACTATCACAAGGAACGTCTAAAGTAGGTTGTGTTATATCCAATCTGGTGAAAAAAGACAACCTTACGGAAATTTTCTCAACTATTGTTAGGGAATTGTTAGAGAACGCGAAGGAAGATTTTAGAAAAGAGATTGTAGTAGAAAGTGAAAGGGTAGTAAAGGAGAGGACAGGAGCGTTGATGGATATGGTTGATTCACTGGAATTTGAGAAGTTTCAATTGAAAGGAAAATTACAAGAGGCAAAGAAGGAAAGTTACAAAATGAGGAGTAACCTGAAAGACTCCGACAGGAGATCGAAGCAAGCAAGTGCAGCTTCAGACCAAACTGAACAATATTCGAGGAAGCTGAATGTTAAATTATTGGGGCTGGAGGAAGAGGAAAATGAAACTCTGGGAGATAGAATTCCGAAATTGGTGAAATGAGTCACAAGGATTAACTTCGATAACAGGGAGATGGTGGTGGTGGATAGGATTTCCGGCTGACAGGGACAGCCACGGCCAGTGTTTGTCAAATTCTCGATTTTTTATTGTAAACTTCCATTGATCAGAAGCGGAAGGATTTCAAGCAAGATGAATATTGATCTTGTAAATAAACTGATCAAAACATCAGAAGACTGATAGTGCATGGTACATTAATGGTTTTGTGTATCGTACAACGAAATCAGGACAATAGATAAAATTTGTCATTTATGATGAAATTGATGAGAAAATTAGAATGTTCAATTATGAACTCATGAAATAGGCCCAATAGGTATGTGTAACCTGCATTTTGCTGCTTAGTATTATTGCCGTTTCGTGTGAATGCTCATTTCCATTTGGGGTGGGGTGGGGGTTGGTGGGATCTATTTATCAATTTATTTAATTACTGGCTACTTACTTAATTCATTCTGTTCCTCATCAGCTCTGTCACTTATGCACTCATCCATTGTGTCATAACTTTCCTATATCAATTAATTCACCAATTCATAAATCATCTTTTATTCGTACATACATTTATTTACTCAGTCATTCACTCGTCTTTTTCAACAGTACTCATCCACGATTAAATTTCCCGTCCCGTATCCTAAATCATTCATTCTCTCACCAACCACATCCACGTATATTCTCATTCATACATGCTTTCCTTTCCTTTCTTCTTCTTTCATTCATTCTTTCACTTGTAATTTATACTCGTATTTTATGTGCCTATTTGTGCGCTAAATTGATTAAGCTCCAGAATGATCTGTCGGGGTTGCATATGAGTTGTCTCAGATGGATTAATTTTTTTCACTTGTTGTTTATTAACCACTGTATCAATATTTAACTGCCAAATCACAGTATTTGCTGTAACACCATGGATGGTCTTATCACGGATGTTTGTATTTTTGTGTGAGTGTGAATGCTGTGTGTATGATACATTCGAGGTGACGCTTCCTTCCTGTACAAGAACAGGTATATGTAAAAATTTCTGCTGTTTTCATTGACAATAACATAACAATTTATGTATGAATGTTAGAGGCCTGCAAAGTTCAATCATTAAACCAAGAGACATTTTCCATTGGGTAAAACAAAAAATGTATCTATAGTATGATTGAAATATACTCATAGTACAAAAGACTGATGAAATATATTGGGCTGCTGAATGGGGATACAAATGCATATTAGCCACTGTACTAGTAATAGTGCTGGGTTCGAAATATTCTTTAGAAATGCTTTTGTGTCTGGGATACATAGAGTAAGATGTGTCAGTCAAGGGAGATTTATTATGTTAGATATTACAATTAATGGAAACAGAATAACCCCGGTAAATGTGTATGGGTACTATGATGATAATCATAGATTTTCTAGAAATCTGAAAGGAAGAGGTTTAAGTTTTTGAGAACTCATTAATTACAATGTGTGGAGAATGGAATACTGTTGAAAACTTCAATTTTGATACTTATGATTTTTAACGACAAACACCAACATTCTTGAGCAGCAATTCAAGACCTGATTAGGAATTGGAATTAATCAACCGCTGGAGAAATTTCAATCAAGACTAAAAGATGTATACCTGGATGCAAATATCTCCTTGAAACAATGTAGATAAGATTACTTTCTTGTATCTGATGATATGTACATAAATATGGTAGATGCATTTATTTTAACAAAGTCTAAGACTGGTCATTCAGCTATTGTTCTGAGTGGGTCTTTCTCAAAGTGTCCAAGTGAAAAGGATGTTGGAAATTTAATGCTCAACTGTTTGAGGAATAATATTTATATTGATTAAGTCAAAAAGTGTATAACTGATACTGTAAATGAACATTAGGTAAGAGTAAATAACGTAAATTCTCGCAATGTTTCTCGTTCCTGTAATGATCCAATGTTCTTTAAAATTTTGAAAATGAAAATACGATCTGATACTGCATGTTATTCTCTTAGGAAATCAAACGAGAAATTGGAAAATTCAAGAAAGTTGAATAGGAAATAGTAAAACTTCATAAGGGATTGTCAGATTACATAGATGGAGGAACTCTGGAAAATTTAGAAGAAGAAGAAAACAGAATTAGAGGAATCTAAATAAAATGCATAAAAGGTGATCCAAAGCTAGATGGTATGAGTTGGGAGAGAAAAAAAAAACAGGAAGTATTTTTTAAATCTTAAGCAAAGAAATTATGTTAGTAAGACAATAAAGGAAGTTACTTTAGATGATGGGACAAATATATCAGACCAATTTGTTATTTCCGATGCACCAAAACAGTTTTACATGGAATTGTACAAAAGTAGAATTCCTTAGCTTAATGTTAAGATTATTCAAGAAAGTAAAAACAGAGTTTTAATCACAATAATAAACTTAGTCAAGAGGAAAGAGAATCATGCGAGGTTTTACTTACAATTAACAATACGGTATGTCTCCAAAGCGGAAATGGGAAAAATCCTGGCTCAGGTGGATTTACCGCACAATTCTGTAAATTCTTTTCGGAAGACTCAGTGGGGGATTTTTATGCAGAGATCAGTAAATAATGGACATACTATGGGAAAACTTGCACATTTTGAGACTCAAAGAGTCATCACATTTCTACCAAAGGAAGAAAAAGACAGAAATGTTTTAAAATTTGGAGATCTATATCACGTCTAAATATTGATTGTAAGATTGCTATAAGCTATTTCCGCTAGGATTAAAAGGTTCTTCCATCCATAATTAGTTATGTCAAAAAGGATTTATGCGTGGTAGATTTATTGGAGAAAATACAAGGTTATTATATGATATCATGGATCAATTAGAGAACGAAAACCGATTTGGTTCTATTATTGTTAATAGACTTTGAAAAGGCTTTCCACTCAATTAATTGCAGTTTTATGGAAAAAGCTATACAATCTTTGAACTTTGGTGATTCTGTTTGCAAATGGTTTAGACTGTTTTGTAATGGATCTGAAGTCTGTGTTATAAGCATCGAAATATGTCATCATTTTTAGACTTGAAAAAGGATGTCGTCAAGTACATCCTATTGAGCCTTATTTGTTTATCATCGGTGTTGAGATTTTAGCTACAACTAATATGCAAAATGTGGATGTACGGGGACTCTGTCATGTCAATGAGCATAAATTGGCTCAGTATGCCGATGACACTTTTATTCTTCTCGAGGAATCTCAACAGTCTCTTAAAATAACTATGAACATCTTGCAAGTTTTATTTCTATTAGACTTAAATGTAACAGAAAATGGAAACGGCTATTAGGGTTGGAAACAAGAAATTTTCAATGAAAGAATATGTCCCGATAAGAACCTAAACTGGTCATCTATCTCTACACTCCTTGGCATCAATCTTTCTCAAAATTTACATCAGAATGGTTGAAAATAATTACATGAAGAAACTAATGGAGGCAAAAAGAATACTGGCAAGCAGGAGTCAAAATCATATTCCAGTAGTTGGTAAAGTAATTGTTGTAAAAACTCTTGTGCTGCCCTTTCTGATATATCTTTTTCTCTGCACTTGCACAATCCATCAACAAAATTTGAAGCAGAACTGAATCATACCTTATTGACATTTGTGTGGAATGGGAAAGTAGAGAGAATTAAACGTGATATACTAATGTTCCCGGGGAATGAGGGAGGATTAAACATCATATATATTTGTTCATTTATTAGCTATACTAAGATAAGATGGGCTTAAAGGTAATTGTACAATGAGGATGGAGAGTTGCAGAACTTTGTGTATGCATCTATATTTAGAAATATAAAGGATATTTGTAATTTAGGGAGGAGGAAATTATATTTTTTTTGGGGGGGGGAAGTTCCTTAAAAACTGTTTTTGGTGAGATTTAATTTTATCAGTATCCAATTAGAAAGAAGAACCAAGTGATTACCTTTTGAAATGATAAAACGAAAAACTGGATGCAACAATTGTTTAAAATACTTCCCCTTAATATAAAATATTCTAAATCATGCAAAGTTGCAATCAAAACTATATGGATTACATTAATTTGGATAAGCAGAAGCATAAAATTAATGAACCTGCAGAAGTAAAAATCACTGAAGTTTATTTGCTATGATTTTTATAAAAATGCATAGAGGCAACACACTACTAAGTAAGTAACTTCGATGCAAGTATTAACTAATAATAGAAGTAGTGAGTAGTAGTCTGAGTTTTATAGACGGGTGAAACTTGTAACTAAAAGTTAACCTCTTTTAATTTTAAATTAACTAACAGAATAATTGTTAATAATAGATTTTTAAAGAATTAACATCTTCGACGACTACAAATGCACTTTCTGTAAGAGCGAGAACGAAAGTATTGAACATCGTTTCTGTGATTGCAATATTACTTCAACGTTTAGGTACTGTTTAACTAAATTTTATGCACCTTGCTACTCAAATAGTGTACAGAAAATTTAAATTAACAAAGGTTCTGAGACGGAGAGAAAACGCAAACACTTTACCGATTCACAGCTAAAAGTGAAGGATATTGTCCCAGGAGCTGTGCCCTGGAAAAAAGATGAATGGTCGTTCGTAACTGAAAAGAAGGTTATTAAAGTAGATAAATTTAACCTATCTGGTTCTCAAGTCAGTTATAGCTGCAGAAGATATAATACCCTCGACAGAAACAACATTATAATTTCTAACACCGAATTTTGCACAAAATCAAACACTAATTGCAAAAGAAAGAATATATATACACAAGAAAACTCATGACAACAAATATTAGTAACCGTTGAAATCAGTCAATCAATCTGATAGTCAGTTAGTTTATAAACTTATTTTTGTGAATTGTTAATAGCAGTGCTACAACATTTTACATTAAAATATCATTCATACTCCATGGATACAAAATGTCATCAGAAAATTATGCGAATCCATGCTACGAATGATACACAGTTTGTTGAACACTGTCTGACATACACGCACGGACTCGTCCTATCACATACTTATAGTTGTTCTATAAAGTACGAGAACTTTGATATTTACAGAATTGTAAACCAATAAACTCCGCTTTAATATTTACTAAAATCGTTCATTGTGCAAAAAGTTAAACTTACCAATAAACTGTACAGTTCCTCCAAATCTAAAGTCTTATTCAGATAAAATATAAACAACGAGTCGTTTTGAAAATCTCTGAAATAAGTTTGAAGAACAGATGGGCTTGTATTGTTTATGCTGTAGCTGATGTTAACCGGTGAGCTTTTGCTGACATTGAAGATCATAGTACCTGAAAATTAGAACTAAGATGACGATCTGAAGCACAGCATTGGTGTTTAAATTGTTAAACAAAAATGAAACCTTTCATTTTAATGTCAGTATTTAACTGATAAGAGCTTCATCTTTCAAGAACAGAAGACAAACACAGGTGTTTATTTACTGGCCTCTTGATCTACAGTTGCATGGAATCACTACCTACTACATACTAACATACCTCACACTTTTCACTAAAGAATGTCTAAAAACATACATTTCAGTGTTTGAGAGATGCATTGCAATTGATTTATTTTATATTTATAACCAGTTTCACATGTATATATTCCAGTATTACTAGACATCATTGTATGTTAATTTACTTTACCACCAGTTTTAACCTCTTCATCTCTTCTCTAATGTCAAAAATGACGAATACATAAACAATGTTTTGACTGTTACGCAAACGCCACCACCACCACCAAAAACAAAAACAACAAAAAGCTTCCCGAATCTTGCTGAGGGGTAGAAGGAATTACAAACTGAGATAAACGTTTCATATCTTATCATTAGTTACTCAGTTATGCCCGTCACTCCTGCCGGAGTATAGGCCGCCCACAAAAGATCGCCAGAGACGTCTGTCCTGTGCCATCCCCTCTAGCTGACTCCAGGTGTGACCCAGCTTAGTGATGTCCGCCTCAAGGTCACGTCGCCAGGTGCTTCTTGGTCGACCCCTTCTCCGCTTGCCTTGTGGGTTCCACCTCAATGCCTGTCTGGTAATGTTGGTTGGCTGCTTACGTAGGATGTGTCCTATCAACCCGACCCTGTAAAACCCAACTTGCTACAAAAACGCCATATCTTATCATAGAAACATAGTATGTTAGGTGATGTACACTACCTGGAAGATAAGTCTCTGAAACATGGTTATATTCCAGTAAGCTCCCCGTAACGATTGAACAAGTCTGTGAAGATGCTGAAATATGACAAAAAAGTATATCTTCATAATATTTTTTTTATGTAATCATCTGTTGTGAAAGGCGAAGTTTGAGTTTTCGTATGGTGTATATATCTCCAACTCAAATCACATAAGAGTGAAATATAACAAAGAAATCGGACATTATATGACCAAAACAAATCTGGAGAACTGATATTCAAACCCCTGCGATCCCAAAACTCTTGTATTGTTCATGATTGGATGATAAGATAGATAAAAAGGGGATATTAATAATTAAAACTTTTAATGTAACTTTGAAAAAGAAATATCTTTGAAATTGTCTCTGATTTTGCTGCTGCACAGAAACAAAAATATAAAATATATTAGATCGACGTACAATTGTAAGTTCAATTTTTGTTTCTCTGACTAATCTGTGCCATTGAAAAATCAGCTTTTAAAATGAAGCATTATTTCCAAAAAGTCTGAAGCTACTTATTTGCATGACAATACAAGTATTAAAGGATTAAATGATCATGCTTGGGTATTTATCGATATGTAAATTTTACCTAATCACTCAAAAGTAAATAAAGTCCGAAGGACTTTATGTTAACTTTGTGAGTGATTAGGTAAAATTTACACATCGATAAATACCCAACCATGATCATTTAATCCTTATAATTCCAATTTACTTCCTTTCTAACATCAGATCAGCAGTCTTAATCAACAAAACAATAACTTTTATGTAGATTGAACTTTTCTTTCATTAGCCTCTTAACTGCGATAGAATACATAGCCTGATTTTCGCTAGCCAAGATTCGTCGATATAGGGTAGAATGTCATAGCGGGTCATGCCAGCGATATATTGTTATGATCATTATTTTAATATATAAGAAAGGTTGTTACGGTTACACTAGGATATTCCTTTTTTTCGAAAGTTAGGCTTGTATACGGTACGTGTTGTTATAGCAATCTCGTTGTTACTTTCTATGCAGTGCAGTCTTTCAAAAGCAAAATCGTGTCCAATTTTAGTGAAATCCCTTGCTTGACATATGCCACTGACCTTTAATATCCGCTGGTGTAACATGTTTTCGAGGTGAAATGCAATAATTCCGAAGATCGGCTTGTAAAACCTACCACATGCCGTGTGAGTGGTGGAGTGCAGGAAGGTCTGTGCAATTACATAGTTTTAACGTATAATGGTTCGTTTTACTCTGGGGTTTGTAAATTTTGATTGGAAGTCAAAGGAGTGGGTAGGTGGGGTTTTGTTGTTGTTGTTATTGGGGTGTAAGGCGTTGATATAGACAAAACTTCACATCAGATACCATCAGGCGTCGATGTAATAACAATTGACAAATTTCTAACCTGTCACCCCCGAGGACGACTTTGTAATAATAACTTTTCTCCGATACTTATTTATGTTATTCGCTATAAGAGTAAATATTATTTAATGAGTGATGTTGTCAAAAAGGTAGATCAACAGGTTCTGCTAGATCAGTTGTATAGATATCATTGGCGCAATAAATGTTGTAATGTTATTTAAGAAAACCATAAAATATTTATTCTATTGAGACTGACTATTGTTACGAGTCTATGCTCTTAAAATAAGTAACAGAAAAGAGTGAAAAGCAACAAGCTTTATAAAATTCAATAAATAATTTATTTCCATAGAATACAACGTGAAAATGACAGACACAAGTCCTAATAATTTAAAGTCCTGAATACAATTCAGTACAAGTCCAGAATACATCCAAACACTGAAGGCGAATATGTGTCTGTTATAGCTTATAAAGTGTTTATGTGTCAACAGGGTGGGGTTTTTTTTTTGCTGAATCACAGTAATATAATTCCAGGTTTGAGTTCATTATAAATTCCAGTGAATGTCTCTGTCCAAGAATTTTAACAGTGCACTTTTGTATTTCCAGAGAAAATAATCACTTTAAATTCAATAATTTGAAGAAATAAATTTTCCAGCCCAAAAATGAAATACTGGACACAACATATAAAACAACTTAAAAGTGCTAGGTCTTAAAGCACAACTGAAAAAAATCCTCTCAATTACAAGATTAAATAGCTCTCTACCTGACCTCAGGTCACAATTAGCATCTAAAAAGAAACCATTACCTAATGGAAAATAACCTTCTAAAATGATCCTAATGTTTACAAAATAAAAAACATAACTTGGATTATGTCAAAGGCATTTAGGAAATTCCAAAACCAAGTCCTAGACCCAAATAAACATATTTACTTCTATTAATAACAATTCTGATTTTAATCCTATACACACAGAGAATAATTTAGCTATGTATTGGTTGTTTACACAGAATAAAATAAAAAAAGTCAATTTTTGTCAAGCAGAAATGAACTCAATTTTCGACAAGGTCAAGTCCAACATACAATATTACATTACAATAGCATGGAATAAAATTAAAAAAAAAAAAAGTAACTAACTAACAATAAAATTAAATATACATAACACTATGGCCTTACAGTAGCATATAAATATAAAAATAGTATTTCTTGATTATGTCGTAACGTTACAATAATTCCAGTTGTTACGAATTGACTTCGCTTTCGTTTTGTGCCACTTGCTCGTCGTAAACAGTCGCGTGATACTACTCTGGAATGTTTTACAAATTGGTAAATTGTGGAGACTACGTTTAGCCTCAATTGGCTTATAATGTGCCTCAGGTCAAACATTTTATAAACTCAATAATAATAATAATAATAATAATAATAATAGCAACGCCCCACCCCACAACAATGACCTCAGATAAAAATTTGCAACCCGAGAGAAAAGGGTTACATTGATTTAAACACTGCAATCGCACAGTGCATTCTGCACTCTAACACTAAACTCATTAGAAAAAGAATATATGTGGCGGGCTTTTCACTCTTGTGTTGTGATTCTGTACATCTGGATCGTTCTCGTTAGCAAGGAGCCATTGACATACTTAGTTCCACATCAACAATGAAGGATATGGATCGACGACTCTTGGCTAGCGAAGATGGGGTAATATGTCAATGAAAGAAAATTGTGTGCTGCTTAAAATCAAATTTATTGATGGAACCAGCAGATTTCATGACAGAAAGCGGGAAAATTGGAATTGTAAGGATTAAATTATCATGGCTTGGTATTTATCAACTGCAAATTTTGCCTAATAACTCACTAACTGATCACTGACAAAGTTGAGTGATTACGTAAATTTAATACTTGATAAATATATAACCATAATCATTATATACTGTGTTGATATAGTGTATTGCGTGGAACTTTAACCTCAGTCCCATCTATTTAATAATTTATTGGCAAAAGGATAACATTCTTACAAGGCATTCAAACTATCAAGCTTTTAGCCGTTGGGATCACACTGATATTATTTTCAAAAACTTTGCAGAATATAAAGATTGGACAAATTTTGAGCAACTTGTACAACCAGTAAAAACTCCGATGAACGGCATGCAGCAAGCAGTTTACCTGCGCGAAGACCTCAGCCTGCAGGAATACTCTTTCCTTTTTGTTTTATAATGATAGTAAACGTATTTTTATATTAAAAACATGAAGGCTGACTTTTGTAAAATTGGAATTATTTTTAGCCAGGTTGCAAATTTTCTAGAAGCTAAAGTAGGACTGGAGAGATTTGCTTGTTGAAATTGGACATGACCACACTTGTAACCTTTAATGATCGATTGTTAAAGACATTTATGACAGCGAAATGTTTGTCTGAAACGTGATATGGGCATCGTAACCGTCTCCCACTGAAAGAATTCTTTAACGATTGTTTTGTAACAGATATCACAATCTCGTCTCTGTCACATCTGTGTAGCGTTCACAGATATATATATATATATATATATATATATATATATATATATATATATATATATATATATATATATATATATATATATATATATATATATATATATATATAAATGCACCAGAATTGCCATCATTGGATATCTCACAGTTCACCAGTACAGAAAGCTATTTTAATTGTGATTAACTTTCTTGGCGATTTTCTGGCAGTCCGGATACTAAACCGCCTTGTACAGTGATGGTTCTAAAAATTACTGACAAACTTGTATGCACTCTCTAGACATTAAAATATTTGTAAATGGACAGCAATTCGTTCCAGTTCATAAGCTTTACCCACACCATTGTTAATCAATCGTGCTATTACCGGTTGTGCCACCACTGCCTCTCTCCAAATAATAAGTTAACGCTATAAACCATGGAATTCTCAGAAACCATACGGTACCGGCATGTAGTAGTTCCTTTAAGCATGAGTAAGCAAGCTTAAGAGCCATTGAATCGATTCCTCCCAACTTCATATCGATAAGCAGAATGTCTGTCTTCTCGTTCTCAAAGCTTAAAATGCATTTGGTCTCTTTAATAAGCCAACGCAAGAGCCAGCTTTACAGAGTTTATAAAGTTAAAACCATACTTCATCATTTCTGACATTGCCTAGTCAAGTGATCCAAATATCGCCGCCGCTTTTTATTGACGTTAGAGATCAAAGGAAAACGTGATATAGACAACATATGTTGGGAAACATTCAATCACTATTAAATACTAATGCCGCGATATTTAGCTATCATTTGAGAGAGCAATGTTGCATGGAAAAAGAGACTATTCTTAAAAATGAATAATCAGAACATTTGTAAGCTTACTAAAGTTACAAATTATGCTTTTCCTTTCAATGTCTGAGAAGATATGTATTTTATTGACCAGTATCAAGCAGGTAGGGTTCGATACAGTGTCACTTAATTTTGCTAGACCCTGTTTAAAGCTACTACCACATGCCGCAACCGCATGGTTTCGGCAATTTAAGTGTTTTCTGAAGAGAATATTCATGGAGCTCACACCCCAACATAACTGTTCTCGGACACACAAAATCGCTAAACAGATCCCATACAGCGTTTGCTGCATACTTCTTCACAGTGATGACATTTCCAAGGAGCATTTGTTATACAGCGGCAAAAATGCAGTTGCCACTTTCATTCAGGGGCTTGATCATGAGATGGAAGACATCTTAGAGGTGTTTCAAAACAAGACGAAAATTAATATGCCTGGAGACGACTTGAGTGATTTCAATAAAGGCTTAGACTGTCACATCTGCATCAAAGATCTAGGTAACGACAGGGTGCGAGACCACTGTCATGTCAATGGTGAATGCCTAAAGCTGTACATCTATCCAAAATAAAACAAAGCTACCAACTGTTATTCATAACCCGCCATCTATTACGGCCATCTTATTATGGATGTGATCGGAACAGACTCGTCTAGAAAAGTAAGCTTAACTCCAAACAACATGGAAATTAAGTTGACTTTTTCGCAAGAGCAGTTACAGTTTATCAGTCTCCAATTCGGAACAGCAGCCTTGAGAAACTGATAGCTAACGTGCCCAAGAATGTGTTCCTTGCCACAGCAAGACAAACTGCGCATGACATTATCCTCTGCTGTGCAATGGAGTTTACTCGTACGAGTACATGAACAGCTGGGAACGATTGGGAAAAAACGTAATTGTATCCCGTGGATGCCTTTACAGTTATTTAAGCTGCAATGGTAATTTTTTAGAAAGGCTACCCGCATATGCATGACATGTGTAAAACCATTGGATATCAGGACTTTGAAGGTGCTACAATCATTCATTGTAACCGACGGGCTTTTGATGGCGGATGTATGTGAGACCTCCCGTGATGCTTCGCTAAGGATACTTTCTTGACTCATTTCAGTACTACAGTTTACCTGTAATGAGTTCGATGCTATTCTCAAAATTACATACACCAAGCTGGAGATACTTACAGACATCTTCATGCATCAATTTACTGATAATGGCATCCACTGCTGCATTCTGATAGCAAGCCATAGGCATGCCAAATCAAACAACCCAATGTGTACATAATAAGACAGTAAAAAGTCGAAAAGTTACATATCTATCAAATTAATACAAGCTTTACGATCAAACCATGATGCAAAAACTACCACAAGGTGACTTTAAGTCTATCGATGCGCCAGTACTTGAATCAATGTTCACTTGTGCTGCTAGAACAACTAAGGGCTGCATCCTTGAAGCTGGAATATAATTTCTGGTATTACTTCACGATGTGCAGTTGCTTTATACTAACACTGAAAGTCTGCTTCCGAACATCAAGACCGACGATCTTTACCATAATATGGCTAAAGAAAAATGCTCATTGATGTGACCGAACGACTGGGAAAGCCCATTGCCAACATTGTCGGACTACATCCAAAGATGTATTCCGTATACATAGTAGACATCACTGATAAGCGGAAAGTCAAAGGCATGTCAAGGACAATTGTAGAATTAGACGTTTGGCACCCTGAATATCTCCAAGATGAAAAGAGTTCCGCCGCTAGGTGACCGACCCTCGCACCACAAAACTGTGGTGTACTGTCTGTACAAAAGCAAGTTTTAATCCCCTGAAGACCAAAAAGTGGATTGCACCTGACAGTGAATATACGGCTACTATCGCGCAGCACAAGGGTAAGAAGCCTGGGCGGAGGAGCACCGCAACAAGCTCTTCGCCAGGGTCATGGATAAGAATGTCCTCAGATGATATATGTGTACCTACAATCTGTAATTCTTCCTGCACGAATTTTCTACGTCGAGAACCACCACCAGAACGATGACATATAAATGACTGTACTGCGATGTCAGACGTGTCAGATATGATGAACACCCTGAGCAACTTCAAGATCGGTGGCACGGTGTTATCCACCTTCCAACTCTCGGCGCATTTACATACTGTATCAGGATATTTCAAGTCGGGCATTGCCCGTCCAAACCAATCGATCGCGTCACAGACGCTGGAGACGTTGCTGACCGCGCAGAGGTGGCAGAACGTGATCAGTATGTTCTATGCCTGTGGTATCTCACAGTTTAGGGGCGCCACAATTATCGGCAACCGCCAACCCGCTCAGTATTATGCTTTGCTGTCTCGCTCTCGACAAGCAACATCTCCCTGGTCTACTAGTGCCCAAACAGCCATTCAGCCAGAGTTCTGGTGAACGGTTCCAGTGACTCGACTTTCCTCATACGCATACCGTGCTTAGCTTAGAGTTGCAAAACTACGTCTAAAAAATCCTGACTGAATGAACCTGCAACAAATTGGACAACTTTAGAGGCCCCATCCTTGCTTGTAAATACGAGCTAGAACCTCGGCGACTTTAGAAACCTCCTTTGTGACCAAGGGCGAGAGTGATATCTATTTGAGTCTACTACAGCTGACCAAAACATCCTTTCAGGGTCATTTGGTTAGCAATACCGTTGCGTTTTCCTCCGACAATGGCGACAGCTTGAAACTCAACGGGTGTTTACGAAATAGATGTTTTTGACCGGGAAATCTGCGATTTACTTTGGAGCCTTGAAAGGCGACTGCACCAAAATTTGCATTGTTGGCAAGGATTCAATCCTATCCGTAGCGATAGAGATCAATTCAGCCACATCCATGTTGAAATCGCAAACTCAAGCTTGCGTCAGTTGTTAGGAAGTTCCTCCACAAAGGACTCCGCGAGCGCAATTCACGGCCAAGGTTTTAAGTTCGTACCGACATAGTGCAGATCACCACCAGAATACATGTATACCTTACATGCGATGTTGTTGGAGAGTATGAGGTGGACTCCTTCATCAGCGATAATGCCAGTTACGGCTAAGTGTTTTATAGATGAACTCTGGACCAGGGACCATGCCAGTTCTTGGTACAACCTCTGCGCGTCTACTTGCCTTGCGAAATTCCCTACAAAATGTTCTTTACTCTCACCAACCAGGATGATAACCTACTCGACCTCTGCAACGAGACGCTAATCATTGACTTTTTATGCATTAGAGGTTGAAAAAATGCACTTATTTGTTCAGCTTATAATGATCGTCTGAAACCGAGCCTACTACGTTTTTTTTTTTTTTGTGTACACTATGGTACGTGATTGGGTGATGACAAAAGCCAGCGACCCGACTGTCAGGCGAAGGAGGCACTGCCGCCGGCAGCTGAAGGCTGAGAAAGCGTTACGTGATCGCCTCACCAAGTTTTCACTGATGATGGCCAAGACAAAACGTTGCCGCCATAGTTCAACTGGTCGTTGCCAACTTGGCCATGAGAACCGTGGCCAAAAATATGCCTTTAGAAACACGGGATGCAGTCGTCGCAGGCTCTGTCATGCCTTAACATATTATAAGATACTCGTAAGGCAGCATCTGTGCTTCAGTTTTCAAGACGTGCTAGGCCCTGCCCTCGTGCCTGAGTAGTGAAGGGAGGCTCTTTAGACCCAATGGGATTTCTATGTTAAAAGGGTCCCGGCACTTTGGACTCATAACGGGAATTTAATATAGAGCAGATCGGAATTGTTTAGGCTCAAGGGGAATTGAACATAGGGAATGTAGAGCGACAAGGGATTGGGTCTGTCTAGGGTCAATAGGAACAAAAACATAGATTGATGAACATAAATCTATCACACCAAATATCGACTAAATATTATTTTTTTAGGTAAGAGAAAATATATATCTTTTCGAGGCAGTGGAGTGGCCCTGAAAAGGGACTTTGGTTGTTTTGTTAACACCATTCAGTTAACATAGAAGGCATCGCACGGATCTTTTTCTTTTCCTCAAACTTCGTTTGACATCTGGACCGTAGATTAAGACTCTCTTCAGACAGCCTTGCCATTGCACATAGATTCTTCGTTTCCAAAGGGCAGTATCAGTCATCTGGATAATTGCCCATGATGATTTGACATACATGGGATAGTCCGGGTCGAACATCATCCGTGATAGGAGGGTAGACGATTCTATGTTAGTCCACATCTTGTGACGGGAACAGGTCAATGGAATGAGGTGAACCGCGGTTATTTATAGTGGAACAGCGGATTGAAATGGATTGATTTCTTTCACCAATCATAACACGCGTTACAAAATTCAGTTAGAGTGAGGAGTCTATCTTCCAATCCGAGGAGAGTGCCTGTGACGTCATATTCCCTATATAAGTGCGCTAGCGTCATTGTGCAGTGAATCAATGCGGCAGAGTTAGAACATGACGGAAACTACGAAGACGATGAATTTAGGTGCACCGGCTGTGGAGACGAGAAGTGATGGCATATCAGCGGCTAAAAAAGCATACAAAGTCCTACTTCCAGAAGAGAACGATTTTAATTGGGATTTAGTGGATTTTCTCTCTTCTTCACAAGAATTTGTTCCGGTACCATCACCTTCACCGTACGTCCAGGATTTTAAACAGAGACAGAAAGAAGAATTGGAAAAATTTTTGCAACAGCAGAAAGAAGCAGAACAAGCCTTTTTTATTCACCAGCAACAGCAAGAACAAGAGGCAAGAAGAAAACGACAGGAAGAAGAAAAAGCAGAGAAGAAACAAGGTCTAGGAGAGAATGAGGACAATGAAAGAAAAACGGTGACAGTACTCTTAGATATTTTGGCAGACTTCATCAGACTTCTATAATACGAGCCAAGAAAAAAAGGCCTTTCCGAGCCAAACAGTCCAACCCCGTCAACACACCTACTACGCCTGAGATACCAACACTAGTAATCTCTACCAAATCTTCGACAGTAGTAGGTCCAGAAGTAGGCCTTGGCCGTGGCAAAGGGATAAGGCAGTTAAAGCTTATTACTTCCCGTTCCTGAGTTTGTTTTCTTAAAACAAAAAATAACAAAAAACAAACACACAACGGTCCTTTTCAGGGCCACCCATCTTTCTCAAAAAGAGACAACTCAATGTTTGCCAAAATGAATTAAAACTCAAAATCCCTTTCTTCTCATGATGGACGTGTGTGAGTGCATGAGTGTAAGTCCTTATTATAAAAATCAATACCAGGAGACACTTACGTTTTTCTTTCTGGTATATTCTCTGGTACAACTTTACAATCCAATTCACAACACATCACTTTAAAAAGTTCATTTTTCTTTGTTCTTTGTCTTTGTTTACTCTCTCCTTTTTTGGATTTCTTCACTGTCACAGGTTTTTCCTCCTTTTCCTCCTCACTTTCTTCTCGTCTTCTTTTCTTCTCTTTCTGGACGTGTATGGGTTCTTCCTGTTCGGAACCCCGCTTTCCATTCTGCTCCTGTTGTTTCTTTGGGCAGTCTGAAGACCAATGTCCTTTCTGTTGACAATGATAACAGGTATCTTGACCTTTGTCTCTTTTGACGCTTGTCTTGCTTTGACGTTGTAGGCTTTCAGAAGACCAATGCCCTTTCTTCTGACAGATATAGCAAGTATCTTGACTTTTATCTCTAAAGGAGAGGGAATAGTCCGTCGCCTTCTCTGAAGAAAACCTTCGTGTGAAACTTGGCAAAGCTCTGATCAGAAGTTCGATCTATGTGGGCTATTCTATCTTTATGGTAGGACTGAGAGTGAAATGAATACTTTAAGGGAAGACACTGACCCTTTTTATAAGGAAGGCACTGACTTTACATTGTTATATAGGGGACCATGGCGTTTAAAATGTTATCATTTGACGTTTTGCAATCAAGATGAAACGATCGCATCATTTCGTGAAGAAAGGAGAAGAATGTAAGAGGCGGAAACGTGACCTATCACCTCGCACAGTAGCTGAAGTCTTAGCTCAAATTCATCCCAGAGATTTTGAAGATGACATGAGTGAGCCAGAATCCAGACCCAGAGAGTCTACACCAAACCAAGATGCACCACCATTAACCCGTGAAAAGTACTACTACATTCTAGAGACGGATCAACGCTCCTCCAGAAAATTTACAACCACAGCCTACACGTACACGGTGAAATTTAAAGATTTCAAATCCGACCTACCGTTAAAGAAAGCAGAGGGGTTCATCACCGATTTGTGGGATTCTTTGTTAACCACACTGAAACAGCAATTTCGGGCCAATGAAGACAATCGCTTGACACTTTCCATTTATCATGACAGTGTGGACCCCCTGTTTGGATCGAGTTTAGCAGGCCATCAGAAGTGACACCTTCCAAAGTCATCGACAAGATTCAACACGTGCAGCAGTCCAACGACAAGTTTCACATCACCGATGGAAAAGCAACACTGTACATGGCCCACGTTTCTCCTCCCAAAGGGATCGGACGCTTAAAGGAGTTATTCGTGGACGACCTTTGCAGCACCAAAATGGGCCTCGTCCAAATTAACAACCCTCAAGACAAGATGTGTTTAGTCAGGTCCATCGTGGTGGGATGAACATATGCCGACAAGAACGACACGGTAGAATGGAAAAGAACCTAGAAATCTACTCGACAATCGGACCGAGCCAAACAACGAAGTGAAGCAGAACTCCTGTTACAGCAAGCTGGCCTATCCAAAGATACACCCTGTGGCATTCCTGAAATGCAAAAATTGCAAGACGTCGGGGCTCCGCGCTACACCTTGAAAGTACACCCTCAAGAAGTGCGCGGACCTATGTTGTTTCCAGGCACAAATTTCAAAGACGGAAAATACATTCACGTCTATCATCACGATGAACATTTCGATGCCATTACCAGTATTACCGCATTCCTGGGATGCAATTATTATTGGGAGAAATGTGACAATGGCTATAACAATCGAGAGCAACACAAACATTGTGGATCAAAATCTTCGGGATGTCTGGCCCCTAAACCCTGTCTTGACGAAGGACAAGAACGAGTGCATTGCCCTGCTTGTCAGCGCACTTTTGTCACCCCTACCAGCTAACAACATCTCAAGACGCAAGGATCACGTGTGTTCGCTGTATCCTTACGTGTGCAAATATTGTCACTTTCCCTCAATGCACCCGTAATTGCTGACGGAACACATCGACCTAGACAACATTCAACAATACGAAGGATTGATTAAATATAAAGTCTTGCCTCCCACCGACTTTTATCTTCCCGTTTGACCTCACCATTACCAAAGAAAACTAAGGTTTCCCTTGTAACGTTCTTCTGCCGAAATGTGCAACCAAGACCAACCTTGTCATCACACCCAGGAAGAACGCACCTTGACAGGAACGTGGATCAGCGTAGAATTGTTTAAAATTCTGGACCTGGGATACCAGTTGTTAGAAGTGTATGCAATTTACCACTTTCCCAAGACAGAACAGTACCACGAGGGTGACGAAACTAAGAAAGGCATTTTTGCAGACTACGTGGATGCCTTTTTGAAACTGAAACAAGACGCCAACTGTTATTCTTCCTTCCAGACTCCCGAAGACCAAAAGAAATTCAAAGAGAAATACTTGGAGCAGGAAGGCATCACTTTAGACCACGTGGAGAAAAAAGAAGGTCGACGACCGTTCGCCAAAGTGATGTTAAGTTGCTTGTGGGACAAAATGGCACAACGACCGTTTTTACCCAAGACGGAGTATTTGTCCGATCCTTCCCGCTACTTCCAGATGATTCACTACAAAACCAAATACATGAAATACGTGGATGTCCCTCGCAAAGACTTAATCCTAGTCAATTACGAAGAAGAATGGACTTTGTACAAGCCGACGAATTTGGAAATGTCATCATTGCGGCCTACGTGACAGCCAATGCTCTCTTAAAATTGTCCGAAGCTTGACATATTGAATTAAGCCATGCAGTCTGGAGAGGATGAAGATTTTAAAGTGACCACCTACCAACTTCACAAGGCTGTGCATTTAGCCACACACCAAATCGTCAGTCGGTCTCTGGAAGAAGTGTATCAAATAGTGCACCAGATGCGAGTGCGACTTCCCAACCACTTCACTTTGCCGTACGGACACACTGGTATACAAAAAATGGTTCCAAGACGATAGCCACCAACAAGAAGGATTACTTCGACACAGCAAGAATCGATCGAGGGACCCACTGAGAACTCCAAGTTCAAACAATACAATTTTCCTGTCTTCTTGCCTGACTATTGTGATTGTGCCAGTCGATTGGAAACTTTTAAAAATAGCCCACGGATAGGGAATGATTACCTACTTCGAATGTTTTAGCTAGAACAGAATTTGTCTACTTGGGACCTGAGACTGGATTGGGATACGAAGTACAGTGTTTCAGTTGTGGTCTGAGGTTGCGTATGGATCGGTGTATCTATAACGATTCAGCTATTCTGGAACATACTCGATGGTCTCCGCACTGTCCTTACCTTTTTATGGCCTTTACACCCATCACACTACGGTACATTTATGACGGTACCTTAGACAAGGTAGTACCGTTGTCGAGGAAGAAAAAAAGAAAGACTTCGAAAACTGGGCATACTAAAGGAAAGATTTACAAGCTCGAGACTTCTTTACGTCTAGTATAGAAATGAAAAACGTCCAAGACCGATAGTTCATTGTAACTACAAACACCAAGCGAGAAAGATGAATCCTTTTAAACAGACACCATTCAAGTTCGGTGATTCTCAGGTGGAGTGCGATGCCGTACCTTGCGATGGCAGGGATGCCGTACGCTATGACCAAAGCGATTCAGTATCACATCATGGGAACGTTTGCTATGACTACAACAATACCTACCATGGAAAGTGATGTGTGCATGTCAAACCTGATGGATGCGAAAGCGATACCACTCGTTATCGTACACCATATCACTTTACTAGTTTTCATTGTCGATGCCATCCTCCATCTTGAAAACATGCAACTACCGCCCTGCGAATATCATCCATGCCAGAGCAAACTACGGCGGGTTTCACCGTACCCTCATCGAAATGAACCTGTGAAAGAAGAATATTCTTTCCCTGTGCGTTTGTCTAAATATTGCGACTTTGAAAGTCGTTTCCAAAAAATCCAAGGAATATGGCATAAATATCTGGAAGGACCTACCCCCAAAGAATTAGCCAGAGCCGGATTTATCACCTTGGGCGAAGGTGATAAGGTTGAGTGCTTCATTTGCGGTGTGTCACTTCACGAGTGGGAGCAGATAGATTCCGCTTACCTGGAACATGCTCGATGGTCTCCGCACTGTCACTACTTACCTTTAGTGGGACTACCTCAGTAATCTCTTGATGGATATTTTACAAGAGAACATTTGTGGTTTGCGCGTGGAATTGAGAGAACGCTTTTACCGAGAGTCTGTCAAAATACAAGTCCAACGCAATGGGCATTTTCATCCATTACGTCACCAAAGGTTTAACCACTGGTACGTGAATGCTTTGAGAGGCCTGATTCATTTGAAAGCGTTCCAGTGGTCAGACGTTGTTCAACTGATCGAGGACCAGAAGACTTTGGTTGCTACTCATCCTACTTCTTACAGGCTAGCCATAATGCACCAAATCCCAGAGATAGTGTTAGAGGATTACCAAAATCTTTTACACGTACAAATCTTGGTTCAAGAGCAAACGTCTGTGCGATGTGTGTTGTGTGAGTTACTGACTAAATAATTTGGATACTTCACTGCAGTACGATCAGTACTGTGCAGAAAGTACATTTATTACCTCCGGCAGAAAGAGGGTATAAAACCTTGCTACCATGTCATGACTTTTATCATTAGTGATAAAATAATTGCCTTGGAAGGAAATCAGTGACAGTATTCAGACTGTGGTGGATTACCAAACGCTTTTTACGAGAACTGTATCCAATGAATTTGGGTCGTCTTGTGGTGTGTCTTAGTGACTTCCTTTCTGGGATTTCGTTTACCAGTGATTCCTTGTGGGCTCTGTACGATCTGTACTCTTAAGTACCACCAAAAACATGAGGGTGGTACCTTTAAATGTACATGAGAGACACATTCTGTTAAAAGCTTTGCGCCTTTATCTCGATGCTTCTCGACCTCTACGGGTTAAAAAGATTCGTCAACTTTTAGTCACTGAAGATGTTTACGAGATGTGTGTGTAGCTTGTGACTTACACCCTCACTGGCCAGATGTATGTGACTGGAAAAGTTTGGGTTTCGAGGCTTGGACAAAAGAAGAGGCAAACTATGCCCAAGATTTGTGATCATAAATTCAAACGTTCAGTGAAAAAAGTGTCCTTTAACCTGTGTTAGAGTATCAGAAGAACACTAGACCGACGAAAACCACTCCATTCAGGGCAGGATCATCACCGACATGGACATCCCCGAAAGACCATTCCGGGGGGACCCTTGTGTGACTGTGCCAAGTGTAGAGACTTTAAGAACATTACCTACCGCCCCTTGGACACCATACCATCGTCACCAAAAATGTTGTACAGTGACTTGTTTATATTCCACTTTGATCGTTTTGATGTGTATTTTATCGATGTACTTAACCATTTGGCTCTTACGTAATTTTGTCTTTCGTGTTCCATTTTAAAAAGTTTTTGAAATAAACGTGTCCGGAAAAAGTATAAGAACTCTTGTCTTGTCTGTCTTCGTTTCAAACGTGACATTCCCTACATAATGGCTACCACTGCTGTCTCTGTTCCCTCTTCCACCATTTTCAAAGTCATCGACGAAAACTTAGATCGTGCCAGATGAGAGGCCTTGTATCATCACCATCCCTTTAAGATGTTAATTGCTGGACATAGGGGTTCAGGCAAAACCGAGTTTGTCAAACATGTGTTTGTCAAATATAAACATCATCTGATCGATCGTCCACCTCAACGTATCGTATAGTGTTACAAAGACTGGCAGTCGGTGTACAGCCTCCTGAGAGAAGTCAAGGCGATTCCATCATGTTGGTGGAGGCATTCCTGGCAAAGACAACGGGATCGTGTCTGAACCCAGTCAAACTCATCTGGTTATCTTCGACGGTATGTTATGAGAAGACGAAGAAGAAATTAAACTGTGGTTTACGCGCAAAGGGCATCATCGTAATGACAGTGTCGTTTACATCACCGAAAATTTGTTTCAACAAAGTAAAGCCCATCGCACCATCAGTCTGAATGCTCATTATGTGGTCTTATTTAAAAGCCCTAGAGATAAATCGCAAGTGCAAGTGTTAGCCAAACAGTTAGGAAATTCTTTGGCTGACTTATGCGTACGACGATGCCACTCAAACCCCACACGCCTATTTACTCATGGAGTTAAATCCCACGACCCACGATTATTTGCGATTTCGTGCCCATCTGTTTCACCACTGGTGCCAAGACGGAGGGCCTGTCGTGTACACGTCCCCATCGACTTAAAAAAAAATCTATAAAAACCTCGGTCACTTTTGGTCTGTCTCACACATTGTCAACATGACGTCCCTTCAGTCTCATCTTCCCGTCAAATTGATTCGTGCCTTGTACGGCATCAGTCGCGAAAAAAATCCACAAATACGTGCTCGTGTCTTAGAAGCCAGTCTCAAAAAGTCATCTTTTACGGTGACAGCACGTCAATTGCTGCATGGCATCATTCACATTCCAAATGAAACCAAACGCTTTTTGAGACAAACAAAGTAGCCTTGACGCAACTGGCAGATCTCCGCATCGACACTCAGACCAAAAAGCTAACCATTTTGAAACCTGGAGGTAGCGGTTCTCTAGGAGGTGTCATCATTCGCTCCCTCTTAAAATGGGATCCCAATGCCCCCCAAAGACATCCCCAAGAAAAAAGTCACTCCGCGACCCAAACGTTCCCAGAAGAAAAAGAGCAGTGGTGTCAAGACCAGGTCTCAGCCTAAGAAAAAGAAAAATCCTCAGAAAAAGAAAAAGAAAAATCCACAGAAAAGACCCCAGAAAACACTTTCTACCCGCAAGAGAGGTACTTCGGCCAGGACGCGACCTCACGTCCCAAAACAACGACCTGCAGCGACGGTGACGGTGTTTCCAGTATCCTCGGGTTCTTTCACTTCTCTGTTGCTGATGATACCAGCCAAACCCAACTTTACACGCGTCTTTCGTAATTTGATGACAAAATGGAAATCCGTATCTCCAGGAACTTCTCCTCCAGCTGTGACACCCTCCACCTCTTTAGATGCTGCGGCAGCTGCTAACAAAGTACTCTTCCCCAAAAGTCAAAGACCAAGAGAGATGGGCATGTTACAGAGTTTACTAGATTTATCCAAGCAAGAACTGACCCGATTTAGTCCGTTGAGACCCCTCCACGAAGCATGATGGCAATCAGTTGCGACGCATTCCACTATAAAGTGGCCTGTGGCAAACGATGGGTATCCGTGTTTTTGTGCTCCTAAGCCGCAAAAGATGTACCCTAAAAGAACTGCACACCGCCACCAATATTGCCATTCTCCTGTCCAAAATAGAAAAGAAAAAGAAAAAAACAGTCTCGTCCTTTGACCCGGAATCCGAAAAAACGCTTAGCCAAACATTGACGTCTACCCCAATAAAGACCCCATCGTCCAAAGAGAAAGAGGACCAACCAAAGGGGAGGATTGCTTGGCGATATAAAAAAAATGTCGTCATATTTTTGACGAAGCGATAGTCAATGTTCGTCAAAAAGACTAGTTACACACCCATCGACCTACTCCAAAAAAATAAGATTAAAGGGCGTGTGCCAAGTCATCGACGTCAGTGCATTTTTGCGTGTACCCCGGAACAAAACAAGATGTCACCCCCGACCCAGAAACTATCCCTCTTCTACCCCCCAAAGTAAAAAAAGGAAAGGACTGCCTCCTTGTTTAGCCAAACATTGGGACGTGTTGTCCGTCCTATTCAAAGCCCTTCCACCCATGTGAAAACAATTCATTCAAACCGCCTCCAAAGTCGTCATCGATACCGTGTGCAAATGTTGTCTGAATGTCTTGAAAGGAACGATACCTTTGTTTCCACATCAGAAAGAATGCTTAGGCAAGCAGCGACACGTTCTTCGCCAAATGGTCCAAACGAAAATACACATCCGTCAAAAAAACGATGTTGGTGCAACGCGGAGGATTAGTGCATCTGCTGTTAGCTCCCATACTAAAAGCCACATTGGCACCACTGATTACAGGATTCGTGAGAGCTACTGCTTCACAAATAGCTCAAAGATGAAAAGGATCAAGAAGATGAAAGGGGTCTCTGGGGTCAAAAGATCTCGGACGTGACATTTGCAGTCTGATAGAAGGACTAAACGGACTTAAGTGCCTTACAAATGATGGATGGAATTCCATCGTTGGCAAGAACAACGGACCCCGCATTTACCTCCCAACGCTCATTTGACCGAAATGTCCTAGTTACAACACGAATTGCAATCGTTGATGGATCGCAGTGATTTGTCAGAAACGGAAAATTCTCAACGGTACGGTCAAGTGTTGCAACGACTTCAACTCTTTCACCAGAAAGCTTTAGACGAAACAGCTCCACCGACTCTGAAAAATTTTAAGACTGATGAAAAGTCCATCGCCACGGCCAACACCACCACCTCCAGTGATCAAGACAGAAAAAGGAGAAGAACAGCTTCAAACTCAACCATAAAAAGTACTCAAGTTAACACCAGCGACATCCAGAATTGGTTGGATTAAAACGTTGATGGCAACCCCTTCTTCCACAGAAGAGAAAAGGAAGGTGAAGACAGAAGTTAAACAAGAACTGATTACCCCTCTTCAGACATCCTCCTCGACACCTATTGCTTGTCGGACACGCAAAGCATTACAATCCAAGAAAATAACACACGAAGAAAAGGGCAGCATTTGTGAAGAATGGGTGACTTATTAAAAAAAAAGTCCTAACAGAGAATGTGTTAGCCAGCATTTACTACGATCCATCCCATCCTGCAGGTTACGGAGGAGTTCAGAAATTGTATCGTGATGCGAAGACCCAACTGAAAAATGCTCGTTTACCTCAAGTGCGACGAGGGTTACAAGAACAAGCCACGTACACCTTACACAAACCCATTCGACGAACATTTTCCACAAATAGCACCCGAGTGGAGGGTATCGATCATCAATGACAAGCCGATTTAGTCGATGTCTCTCATTTGGCCACTACAATCGTGGCTACAAATATTTGTTTTGTGTCATCGACGTCTTTTCCAAATTTGCCTGCGTCGTGCCATTGACTTCCAAATCGAACACTGAGTTAGTGCGAGCGCTAAAACTGGTGTTGTAACAAAGCGGTCGTCACACTCTTCGATGGCAAACTGACAAAGGCACCGAATTTCTGAACCAAGCTTTCCAAAAAGAATTGAAACCAAAGCCAGCATCGTGGAACGTTTCCAACGCACCTTTAAAGAAAGCATGTGGAAATATTTTATGCATCAACACACTCTCAAGTACATCGACGTCTTACCTCACCTGGTCAAAGCGTACAATCGATCTTACCATCGGCGCATCGGATGTGCCCCCCCCCCCCGGAGGTGATTCCCGACAACGAAGTGACCGTCTTCGAGCGCCTGTTTGGTACTGACCCGACTGTGGCTGTCCCCAAGAAAGGTGGAGTGTTGACGACGGGAGACTGGGTGCGCATTGGCAAAACCAAACGCACTTTCGATAAAGGTTACTTACCCAACTGGACCACCGAATTGTTTCGTGTCACTGGACGAGTGCGTGGTCGTCATACTGCAATCTATGAATTGGAAGACATGAACGGGAAAGTGTAAAAGGAACTTTTTACTTGCCCGAGTTACAACTTGTGACCAAAAAAGAAGACGAAGTGTACGACATCGAAAGCATTCTCAATCGAAGAACCCTTAAAGTGGGAAAATGTCGTATCAAAGAATTCAAAGCACATCATCGACTATAAAAAAGTGACCATCATACCCTTCAACGCAGCTTCAACCACCACAGTGACCACTCCTTCATCCAGTTCTTCTGTGCAAGATTTAAAGAAGCAACCCTTGTAGGTGTGGAGTGGAGAACGTGTGCCTAAAACGAAAATCGTCTTTCTCTGCCAAATCTTTGTGGTGTATTGTGTCATCGGTGCTGCCATTGCCAATTTTAGTTTGCAACAAGGAGACAAACAATTGTTTACCATTTTACTGAGCAATTGCATCAGTTACCTTCTCCCTAATCCTTCCTGAAATACTCTAATGGTAACAACGGAACCCTTACGACCAACGTCAGTCACCCTCCCAACAGTCACCACCAAAACAACAACAACAACAATCCTCTTTTAGACACTCCTCTGACCTCCGGTGACTAATCGGACAGCAGAACTCTGGGATTATGAATAACCAATTTTACTTAACATTACCTAATGACAGTTCCATGGATGTGTTTCCCCACAATACTTTGTTCTGTTTCACGGTCAAATTACCTCAGGCCATCCAATTGGATCACGAAGGCCATTGGGAAGTGGCTTTGGTCAAAATGATTCACCTTACACAAGTCCTAAATGCCAGTGGAAATCAAACGAAGTCTTGGGTCGAAATCCTGAACGAACATGTGCAACAACAGTTGGATGCCAACGATCCTGGTTTTTACGAATTCAAAAAGCCATCACCAGGCAATGCTGCCTTAAGCATCTATGCTATGAAAATTCCAGTAGGCTATTATTTCAGCGGTCAACATTTGGTGGAAACGATTGGTGCTATTCTCGACGATCGATTTGGCAAAGCCCTGGACAAAACCAAACGAAGTGTCACCATCGAGTGCCACAAAATAGCTCGTCGCATATTGATGAAATTTACTGATGCCAAAACATTATCCATCACTTTTTCCCCTGCTTTGTTTGAGATATTGGGTGGAGACCTCAGGTTGTACTCCAATTCCAGAAACATCAACAACAACGATTGATTTTACAAGTATTTTCGTTACCCTATAGAACTGAACGAATGAGTGAATTTGATCTTTGTGTACTCCAATGTATAGCAGTACAACGTGGTGGGACACACATCAGCACCGTTATTGCGAGTCATTCCTTTCAAAGTGGATTCTGTTACAACCAATAACACCTATCACGTTCACCGCAAATTGGTACATCCTCATTATTTTCCCGTCCGTAAGTCGTATTTCGACACTGTCAACATTGGTAGAAAAGGAGATCTGGGACAAAATATCCCATTCTCCAATGGGAATGTTACGTTGTAACTCCATTTTCGAAAACGATTCTCTAACGACTTGTAAGTCATGTATTAAGCGTACAGAGGAGTCGCTGGACAGCGAGGACATGGTTTAGAATATATGATGAAATCGGCGTTCGTTCGGTGGTCCCCGCTTTGAAACCGATGTTGACACGAGGATTGCACGCCTTGAAAGATGTCTTTTGGACGCAAATCAAAGAATTTCTCCAAAATGTCATCATAGACAAACAAAACCCCAAAGAAGCTTTCTTGAGAGCAGGCAAAAATGTTCTGCTTCAAACGGGCAAAGACATTTTGAGCCGACGAGAAACTGTTATAAATGCCATGGAAGATGCCCAGTCAGGCATTCCTGTTTCCCTGACGCCACAGCAAGGACAAGGCAGAAAGAGACGAAGGAAACGCCCCTCCAGAGGACTTCACACACCCAGAGCTAGAAAGACAAAGAAAAGAAGAACCGTCGGAGAATTAGACGTTTTTGATTATTTAAAAACACAGTGAGACAAAAATGATGCACCGAGAGTCTTGAGAATGTTCCAAGTCAGAAATGGATCTGTTTGCCATGCCACCCACCATGATGACGATACAAGAATCCCAATTGGTAGTATTTAATCCTGTCTCCTCTTTGACAGATTCAGCTCCCATCGAATTTTAAATGAAAGGACAGCCTGAAGATTAAATGGATTTGAAAAGAAGTTACTGTATTTGAAAATCAAAGTGATCACAACGAACGACACCAATCTGGGAGCCGATGCTAGAGTAGCTCCCGTCAACAATTTCATGCATATCATGCATTCCTTGTTCAGCGAAGTGGATTTGTACTTGAATAACAAACTAGTCAGCAGTAGGATGGATACTTACCCTTACCAAGCCTACTTGGAAAATCTCTTGACGTACAGGAAAGAGGCCCAGAACACTCATCTGGATACTTGCGTCGTATGGAAACCTGACACAGCAGGCGGGGCTAAGTTTAAAGACATAGTTGTGACAGCAGATGACGATCCTGACAATGTGGGATTTAACGACTATCGAAAGAAAATCTTGCAAGGACGTAGTTTAGAACTAATGGATGGTTTGCATTTGGACATGTGGTTACAAGAGAAGTATTTGCTGAACGGAGTGGATATCCGCTTGAGACTGAATCTTAGCAGTACCACTTTCCATTTGATGGCCCATGCCAACGAGTACAAAACCATCATCCAAGAAGCCAGACTCTACCTGCGATGTTTGGAAGTGTTACCTAAAGTGGGAAACGACATCAGTCACACTTTGAGCAGAACGACCGCCAAGTATCCGATACGAGCGTGGAAGTGAAAACCTTCATTATTGCCTCTCGACTCCGATCCAAGATCGAAGATCATCTGTTCCAAGGACAGTTACCCAAACGTTTAATCGTTGGTATCGTCAGCAATGCAGCCCTCAGCGGAGCCGTCATTGGCAATCCTTTCGAGTTTAAGCACTACAGAGTGTCCAAGATCGACGTCAGTCGCGATAGCAAAACCTTGTGTACCAGACCCTTCGAACTTAGTTTTGAAGACACCAAGAAGAATTACTTGAGATCGTTCTTGTCCATGTACAAAGCCACCGGACAGCTAGGGACCAACACCTGCCACGGCATTTCGTACGACGATTATGCAGGAGGTTACGCTTTGTGGGCCTTTGATTTCACTCCTGACCAAGGCAGCGACGAGGGACATTTCCACCCTATAAAATCTGGCCAGATTCGTGTGGAACTTCAGTTTGCAGAACGTCATCTTGTATGCCAAATTCGACAATACCATAGAAAGCAACAGTTTGAGAGACGTCATTCTGGGCTATTAGAAGCTATGGAAGACTCTTATCCCTCTTTGAATGGTAGAAAATCTTTGGAAATGGAATGGGAGGATATCTTGGAACCCACAGAAAAAGACAAAGACGAAGAGGACATAGTCATGTTCAACTGGCCAAAACAAGAACAAGATTTAGCCTCCTATATTGCCAAACATCTGGCGCAAACCATTAAAGGCTGACCAAGAAACATTGCTATGCATGTCTAAACGATCATCCCAGTCAAATGGAACACGATAAATGTCTTATGATGAGTCAAGAAGAAAAACTGGACGAGTATCTGGAGGACGCCTGGGGTCTCATCTGGGAAGAAGCAGTGTTGCATCAGTGGTATAAAGATTTGCGTGATCATTCCTCCCCTCCAATGACTGCTCTAGAGATCCATCGCATAGAATCTCTCTTTGCCCAGAGTACGAAGTAGCGAAGAGACGAAAACATAACAGAGATTTTCAAACAAAAGGTCATGATTGAATTGATGGCTTATCATTACCTGTGAAACAATAAAAACAACAAAACAAAATGGATACCTTGGAACTTGATCATCTTTTGAAAAACAGTTCGTACACCGCTTCTTGGAATCCTGTCGAGTGTGCTAAAGATAAACTTCCTCATTGCAAACCTAAAGACCATCAAGTTTATGTCATCAACACGGACGATAGTCATCTCCCAGGAACCCATTGGGTAGCCATCTACTTTCCCCACGATGCCTGTGTGGATTATTTTTATTCGTATGGATTACTGCCTTTGGAAGACGACATCATCGACTTTATGAGAAGATATGCCCAGACGACACGATTCAATAATGTGGAATTACAAGGTACAGATTCCATGGTGTGTGGACTATATTGCGTGTATTTTCTTCATCAACGCATTCTTGGATATCCCTTAGAACATTTAGTGACTTATTTTGATCGTGACTCTTCTAGAAACGATGAAAAAGTAGATCGATGGTTCTGTGACCATTATGAATATCTATTGTCTTTATCTAGGAAACATGGTGTAAACCCATGGCCAAATGACTTCCATCAGTGGAAGTCTAACTTGACATCACAACGTTGTCAGCCTTGTCAAACATACGTTATTTGAAAAAATGTGTTGATATTATATTATGTGTTGGTTAATTGTTCGTTAAATAAAAATGTTATCTTTTGAAAAAGTGTTGGTGGTTTGTTTTTTTAAAAAATTATCATTATACATGCTTATTGACTTCTCTCTCTATCCCTCACCATGAGATAAGCTATATAGCGTTCCTATCCAAAATAATCGTAGGATGTTTTCTATCGCGTCCGCGCTTGAGCCATATAAACGGGGCAGTCTCCAGTCTGAGCATCCATTGTTGACTCGTCAACCTAAGAAGATGGCTTCTAATTTAGCTAAACTGAATGAAGCCCAAGTGAATTTACATTCCTGTCAGGGAAAACCTGATACCCAGGCCTGATGAGATTGAAAATGTTAGAATGCTGAAAGTGTCCCAAGACCTGATAGAAGAGGTGTTTAAAGACGAAATCAGGAAGGAGCAAAAGAATGGACCGAGAAGTACAGACTTCAGAAACAGCAGAGAGAACAACAGCAGCAGCAACAACAACAGCAGGAACCAGACAGTGGTTTAATGGACTGCCTTGTGGACACGAAAGAGTTCTCCTTCTCCTTCCGAAGACGAAGACCCTATCCTGTCGGAAAGCCTGCAGCCATACAGGGCGCAATCTTAGACGATAAGAGATTGCCATAACCCCACAACAAAAACAGCCTTTTTCAGGGCTACCCCAAACAATCTAGAAAAGATATACTATTCATTTGCCAAAATATTTGTCTGTTTTTGTGTTTGTCTGTAAGTGAAAAAAATAAAAATGTGCCTATAAACACTTCGTTTCCCTGGCTTGTAAGATTGTGTGTGTGTGTGTGTGTGTGTGTGTGTGTGTGTGTGTGTGTGTGTGTGTGTGTGTGTGTGTGTGTGTGTGTGTGTGTGTGTGTGTGTGTGTGTGTGTGTGTGTGTGTGTGTGTGTGTGTGTGTGAGTGTGTAAGTAAAAAATAGAAGTGTTCCTATAAATACTTCGTTTCCCTGACTTGTGAGATAGTGTGTGTTTTTATATGTAGGAGTGATAATAAAGTGTATTTGTAGGAAAACAGTGAACGTGAGCGTTTCTTTTAAGTCCGCGCGTTCCATGTTTTGATGGTGGAATGGGTATTGTTAGTTTTTGTGTAAAGGGGATGTTTTACTTCACGTCCGTGCTTCAGGCTCTTAAACGGAGCATTCGTCAGTCTGGCTACCCATTGTTCTCTTGTTAACATGAGTGGACTAGCCAAACTTCTTGAACTCCATATGCACCTGGAGTATGCCAGGCGCATCCTGGACGAACTGACCATGGAGGCGATCCAGGAAAGTGCAAGAATAGAAGAGAAGGAGGGAAAAAAAAGAAGAAAGAAGAGAAGGAAAAGAAGAAAGAAATTATCCTACCTCACCTGATGCAAAGACAGGTCTATGAGGTCATTCCCACGGTGAGGATACCTCCACAGCCACTACCACCACGTCAACCACAGCCACAGCCACAACCACCAGTACCAAAAGCCACAATCCCCCAGACAGAAAACTGGGATGAGTTCGAAAGACAGCGAGAGCAACCATGGCAACCACAGCATCCACGGGTCTGGCGTAGAAGACAGAAAAAACAAGTCTTCACTATCCGTCAAACAGACGAATGGGTCAATTGGAAGAATGACTGGAGTCGACGTTGCGTGTGTGGTGCCCGGCCTGGAAGGTGCTGGCATTAACTAGGTGCATTTGGAGTTACAAAAAACAGCCCTTCTCAGGTCTAACCAGATCGCTAGAAAAAAAAAGGCTGATCAAGTTGCCAAAAAATAAAATTGTGTGTGTGTGCGCGCGCGTACGTATGCGTGTGTGTATTTTTATTTGTGTGTTTGTTTGTGTGTATGTGTGCGCGCGTACGTTTGTGTGTGTGTGTCTTTTTGCCTTAACAAACCCCTTGTCCCTACCCTCATGAGTGTTTTGTGTGAATGTGAAGTAGTGTCACTATAAACACTAACTCTTTTGCTGATGTGATTGTATGTAATGGTGTGTTTTGTACATAAAAATATCCGTCTCCAACTATATATTGAAAGAACGTATAGTGGTTTTGTATAAAAAATTATTTTAGGTTAGAACTCTCATCACTATGGATTGTTTGATATGTGCTATGGGTAGTTGGTAAGAGGGGATGTTTTCCTTCACGTCCGTGCTTGAGACATATACTGTGGATCGTTGTTCAATCGCGTCATTCAACATTGAATAAACAAATGGCCAGCAATCACGGCGATAAAATGAATAAGTTGCAAGAAGTGGTGGATACCGTAGGCATGGTGGAAGAAATGCTAGAAAGGTTGCAGCATGGGGCTTATAGCCCCCACAGAGTCAACATGGAAATAAACAATTTGAGGAAGGCAAAAGAAAGACTGAAAGAACTTATAAACGAGGAAAAGGAGGATCAGGAGGGAAAAGAACAGATGAAAGCGTACAATGTTAAGCTGGAAAAAGTAGAGGAGAATGAGAAGAGGAAGAAAGAGGAGAAGGAGGAGGACAAAGATGAGAAAAAGAAGAAGAAAAATGTCCTGCTAAAACTGAGGTGCTGGTGGAGAAGAAGAAGACAGGAGAGAAAGTAGAAGAAAATTAAATGGCCCTTTTCATGGCCACTCCATTGCCTCGAAAAGATATCTATTTTCTCTTGCCTAAAAAACTAAATTTTAGTCGATTTTTGGTGTGATAGATTTATGTTCATCAATCTATGTATGTGTCCCTATTCACCCTAGACAGACCCAATCCCTTGTCGCTCTACATTACCTATGTTCAATTCCCCTTGAGCCTAAACAGGCCCAATCTGCTCCATGTTAAATTCACGTTATGAGTCCATAGTGCCGGGACCATTTTTTAACACATTAGTCCATTGAGTGCACCATCCACTACGTGCAGTGCTCTCGTTCGAAACTTGCAGCCCCAATAAAAATGGTTGTGTGGAGCTAGAGGTACAGGACACCTCTCGTTACTTTCCCACCTCAGAAGCTTTTAGTGCGGTCGTTTGTCAAGAAATCTGATGTGGATATGAAGTTTAAATTCGCGTCTGAAAGGACGCAGTTGCTAGCTACAGAACTTTCCAATGATGCACTTACAATCGTGTGATGAACGTGAGGTTCATAATTTTTCTTACCTATTTAAAGTTAACGCGTTTTTTGTCTAACTTCTTTAAAGATATATCCACTGATGCGAAAATATCCAGAAATTAAATGAAACGTTTACAAATTATCTCGATATAGGTACATCACACAATGTAGAGTGTCAAATTTAAAAGGAAGCGTTTTTCCAATGACTGGTACAGACGATCACTTACCCTTTCCTCTGAGTAAGGAAGACACTAATAATAGGAAAAGCATAATGTCCATCCTTTTCTAAAACTGTTCACTGATTCCTGCGCTGGCTGGAACAAAATTCGTGGTTTCGGATTTTATTGCCAGGAAATCTGCAGCTGAAACAAAATATTGAACGACTCTTAAAACCCCAAACTAGATCTTTTCCCTCTGTCTTTCAGGGTAAAGTTGAAATGTAGGAAAATTTGCATCTGCTTACTAATATTAAAGTTTCATTTCGTAGCAAATGATTGATTGAAATAATGACATAATATCATTTTATGGCTCTCCCAATAAAGTGCAGTGAAGCACACAAAATATACGCCATATAAGAAAGGAAGATGAGCAGGGCATCCTTGCATTGATCTGCCCGTTGAGATAGCATTTATGATTCTGATTCTGTTTACTCTAAAGCGTTAGTTGCTACTGAGCACAATGTAAAATTTGTCACAAATATGAAAAAATAGGCAAATAATTTATTCATACTAAAACATAGATTTACATGAATTAATACCGAAACTTTAAACATTTTATTGTGCATAGGAAAAGATCAGATAACTTGGTGCCACGGAATTGTATAAATCTCTCTATTTATTAAATACATGTACTCGGGTCTCGTTTTTTATGTACAGCGATACCCGAGGGTGATTTTTGTATATTGTACATTATTTCAAAACAGTGAGTTCGGTTCATCCTATGCCGCATGTGCGAAGTGCTTTCGATAGGAAAAACCGAATTTCACAGACGATATAGGCTACATCGTCTGTGTATAAATGCCTCACCGTAAGGTGATATCTTCACATTACGGAACGTCTTGTCAGCAAGCAGTTTACTCAGTACAGGAGCCCCCTAGTTCCAAAATGTCAGATAAACAGAGGAAGAATTATAGAATCAAACGAACGGAAACGAAACGGACTCTGAATTAAGGCCATGGAGCAAGAATATTAAAAGAAATTAATGAAATACAAAAGAAATGGAATACAATATGCGATGATGAGACTCCTTCCTGTTGAGCAGGGAGAAGGGACAGATCGACAAAATTGTGATATTGAGACTTCTTCCTGTGATCAGGGAGAAAGAACACTAGCCATACTGTTTGGATTAAAAGATGACTTAACGCAATGGAAAACGGACTTATGATTAATATTACGTAAGAAATGTTTAAACAACTTAAACGAATGCGAAGAACACTTATTAAACAGTTAAATATTATTAATATAATTTTACCAATAAATTATAGCTAAATTTTCAAAATTTACTGATTACGATTAAATTGACAAACTAAACAATTATTCATGTATTACTTTAATAAATAATTAAATTATTAGTAACCTAACTATAGCCACTTAATATTATATTTACGATCAAAATTGTCATTCATGTATTAGACAAGAAACTCGTGGCACCTGAGCTAGTGTTCGAGTGATCGCGAAAGCGTAGTGTGAATGCTGCTCGTGCCTAATTAAGATCTCAAACAACCTATGCGCAAAGCAGAAACAGTATAATAGATATCTATTTATTGAAACTATAAAAATATACTTAATAGAAATTAAATATGAATTAATTTACTTTAGCTTTTATTTATTAAACTTTAGATTTATAGGATACTATGATTATGAATTAAATAACAACTCCAGAAATTTGATATATTAGAAGAAATAAAAGATTTGAATGGTGTACAAACCCTTACTCAAAATTTAATAAAAACGAAATTTAATAAAATTAATACAAGAAACACACACATATGGAAAAAAAAAACATGAACACATAAAATACTTAACTTTTGTCACAAGGGGGTTACTCAAATGATGTCAATCTGAGAGTAACCACACCAATAAAACTTAGGGACTTGCACATCTTCAGCTGTAGAGGTATGTAATTTATTAATTTCTTATGTATATTATTTCTTTTGTATATTGTAAGTTACAGCTATTGTACTACTATGTTTATTTTTGTACATTTTCTATGTAGCTTTGGCTTGCGTGGTATAATGCAATACTTTCTATTCTTGTTTGTGACTTAGCAAGAGATTTACATTAACAATATAAAGTTGCATTTTATTAAGAAACGTTTAGTACCAAAGGAATCTTAACGGACATGGGTTCACTTCTGAACCTGTTTATTATTTTGTACTATTGTACCAATAATGTGATTTGTATAATTTACCGTATATAACGTCATTACGTTTTATCCTATATGCCATGTCATAAGTAGTTCACGGTGTTGGATGTATTTTCAGCTGACCAGAGTGTGACCAGAGTGACTAGAGTGATCCATGGTGATCGTAGTCGTGGTACCAGATATAGAGCTAACCATAGAAATTAACCACAGCAGCCGTAGAGCTGAGTGAACAGTGTTGCTGGTCGAGTAGTAGGTGATTGGGCGTTGCAGACCGGATTGGTGGGCGCCGATTGCTTGATTGACCAAAGAATTGAATGGTGGTCGGTGACTACCTATAATGATACTTGCTTGATTGACCGGTGTGACTGGTAGCCAAGCGTGATTTTGACGGAGTGTTTTTGTGTTACTCCATGTATGTAATCTTTTAGCTGTGGGCTAATTTTGGGGGTTTTGTTATATCCATTGTTTTGGGAGTGTGTAAGATATTTTTGTATGATATCTCTCCAATCAATTCATCATTTTACTATTTGAGTAAAACAATCTCATTTTTCACTAGTTGAGTGAATACATCACTTTTTTTACTATTGAGTAAAACACTCATTATTTTCATCGTGTGAAATTGCTGTGATTTGTTCACCTTTGTCCTTGTACTGTGTAAGGTCATTCATTTGTATTTATATTTGTTGCATTTTTGGGGGGTTCGTGCGTAATGTTAATTTGTCCAATATTTGGATCTTACACACGCACGTATTAATCAATATTCTTTCTCATTCAAATCATACATCAATAAACATTGTATTTGTATCACCATCAGACGTGTTCTGTTGTAAATCCGAAATCCCAACTCGGTTATCTTGTTACACTTGGTTTCTCATTTCGAAGCTAAAGTACACATTTTTTGCTTAACATGTATTACGAATCTATGGTCTTAAACAAAGTAACTAAAAAGAGCGGAATTCAAGAAATTTGTAAAATTCAAACAAACATTTTCCTAAAATAAAAAGTGAAAATGCAACAAAAAATAGCATGAGGTTTTGCGAATTAAATCCCAAATAATAAAATTTCTAAATCAAGTCCTAATATTTAATGTTTTGAATAAACTTTAGTTGTATTCCAAAATAAATCCCAATGCTGTAAATATTGATGTGCCTGTGATGATGTGTGTCGTAGTGATGTGCCAACGGTCTTCTGTTGAATCACAATAATACAATCCAAGAATATATCCTTATTTAAATTTCACTATAAATACAAGTCTCAATTTCCAATAATGTTATTTTCAGCACTTTATATTTCCAGAAAAGAATAACTTGAATTAAATAAATTGCAGTACAAATGAAATACTGGACACAGCAACAATACAACTCATTCTACTCAGATCTTACAGTACGAATGAATAATTTCCAGATAAACAAATTATCCTCTACTTGACCTCAGCTTACAATTTGCATTTTCTAAAAAAAAAAAAAAAAAGCTATTACCTAATGGAAAATTTTATTCTGGAAGGTTCCAAATGTTTACAATATAAAATCTTAGTCACAATTAGAAGGTCTGTAACTAAAATTATAATTCCAATCTTCTAGACGCAGAGTGAGATAAACATTTTCAAAATCAAATCAATGATTCATTTTAGGTAGAAAATCAACCTGATTTTGAACAAGATCAAGTCCAAAATACAAGCATCCATAGCATATAATGAATAAATTAAAAAACTAACAAACAATGCAGATTAAATATACATAACATTGGATATAAGTTTCTTAGGAGTAAACTTCGTCACAATGCAATGCGTACGAATTAGCGAAAGGTTGTGCATACAATTATATCTTATTAGGTGACCTATATGAACTTTAACTATTTAAACTTGAAGAAAATACGTTCGTTAAATAAATTTACAACTGGTTTTCTGATGAAATGAAACTTCAATGCTTCGTGGGTACACATTTTTGAATATATTTATTTATAGGTTATTCTATAGTTATCTCGATATTTTGGAGTTCCTTAGGCATCTAGCCTGAAATGTTTTAAACATAACGTGGACAAGTTACACTGATTAAAATGAGCATGAGTAACATAGTATAGCGAGTCACTTTGAAGCTTAAGGAAATTTTTAACTTCAACGTTTGAGTTACTTTGGGTTGATACGAATTTAACATTAGCATCTGAGTCACTATGGGACATATGTTATATTAACAGTATATTTGTGACGAAATAGGGCATCGTATAAATTGTGTTAAAACAAGGAATGGTTTGTTTGAGCCATTGTCTGTCCTTGGGTATGTTTTCGTGTGTCTATCCATATGTTCCATTCCATGCTAAATTTCCATAGTGACCCGTTATGTTAAATTTCCATAATCCGCCTAGTGACCCAAACACAAATGTTAAATTCCCATAAGCCCCTAGTAATCAATGATGTTACATTTCCATAGACTACCATAGCATGTTAAATTAAAAAAGAAAGTGACATATGTAATGTTAAATTCCTATAAACCCCGTTAGACCCTAAACATGATATCAAATTTTCATAAGCTCCATGGTGATCCAAACATTAATGTAAAATTCCCATAATCCCCACACTGATCCATGTTAAAGTATCAACAATCCCCGAAATTGACAGCTGTAATATTAAATTCTAGGAAAAACGCAGAGTGACACCCATGATGTTTATCTTCCTGTTGATAAATTTCTTCAAAACACGAATGCACATTGTGCATAAAGAAAACTACTATAAACCTCAACAAATATGCAACTATTAAAAGAGGATACTTAATCCTGTAATACGGCAGTATCAGGTGAAGTATTTCTAATCTAATCCAGATTAGGACAGATAAATAATTCACACTTTTGTTTGATAAGGATTACCATTTTTACCATAAAACCATATCGATTCCAAATATATCGATCTGTATGAGGCGAAGGAACATGTCCTAATTATTGGTAAAGCAGGGTACGAGTTCTCCAGCATGGTAAAGATACATTCTTGTTTAATTTTCAGTGTGAAAAGATATTCGAGGGTTTATTTTTAAGTTGTGTCTCGTTTACATCTAAGAGGTATTTGATGATCACGGTCGATATGGGTTATAATGTAAACGGAAACATATACTGAACCCGAATAGAAAACGATTTTCCTTGATGTAGTTGACACAAGTGTAAAGTAGTTACTACATTTCATGTCCATTACTGACTATTTTAAAACTTCTATCTGATATAAGTACTTGAGGAAAAAACAGGTGAAATGGTTGCTTTTAATATTGTTCGTGTATGGTTTGGTCCCATTTTTGATTTTATAAAGAAAGATCCAAATGAAAAACGAAACATAGGGACATAGGGAGTTGGGCTGGGGCGGGCCTCGGATCTCTGCGTGAAGCCCAATGCCGACATTGTGTATCCGAAAATGAAAATAGAAAACACTTTAACTAACATGCCAATAAGTCCCTACAACTAAGGATGTTTATATCTCATATTCATGATTTATGGTTCATAACAATAAAGTACAAAACGTAATTCCATGACTTGGTAGGTTACAAGTTTGAATCGAATTTGTCACAGACAGATATGGTAAGAATTAACTCAGAATGACACAGTCCCTAAAATGTCAGTGTGTTTATTTCACTTCGTTGAGGACTTTTATCCTTCAATGGAATTCCTCAAACTGAATATAGTTAAGAAATGACGTCAGAATCTATTTATCTTGATCATCTTACTAATTTATTTTCCGCAGACATCATGGCTAAAGTTCGAGAAAATAAACCTGTTTTGTGCTCAAAAGGACACAGTACACAAAACGGATCCAATGCACGTTACAAGTACTTCCTGACTGATGTAATTGCTAACTTTCTGCACAATCAAACTTACGTGCTTTGCGGCATTTTCTATGCCCCCCTCCCCTCCCGACCCCAATGTCCCTAAAATCATTAACGCTACCCTAATCATCTGTTTAGACCCTGGCATGCACAAGATAATTGGGCCTGTATGTAAAAACTCTAGATCGTGTGCGTGCTCAGAAAGAATCGATAAGTTACAAGTTCTGATAAAAATTCTCCGGTAATTAAGAAAGAATAATTCCTCGCTGATGTAACAACCAATGACCCAATCGCCAAGCATTAAGTACTGTATCCAGTGTTCATCGACTTCGAAACTGGTACCCTGCTCAGTTAATTATTAGTGGCATGATTCATGCCCTCGACATTGGCAACAGGTTCCTTTCTATACACGTGGTTATTTGGGTGTGTGTGTGTGTGTGTGTGTGTGTGTGTGTGTGAGAGAGAGAGAGAGTTCTTTGATGTCCTCTGAGGAAGAAGTTGCGTTAGGTTTTAACGATGCCAAGATACATCGTATAGTCTAAAACATTTGTTTTCTTTGTTACTTGTGTATGTAATTAAGAAAATCTAAGCTTCAAGGAATTTATGTAAATTGTTCGATGCACAGATTATTGTCGAAGCGGTTCCTAAAATCCGACATTGCTTTTGTGAGGCACCTATGCTATCCATATACGAATAAACGTCTTTCATTGTAAATTTATCGAGTGACTTTTATACCTATCTTGTGTTTCGTGCATTTTAGTTGTTATTATCTAATAAAAAGAATGAAAGAACAAAGATGAAAGGCGACAAAGAAAAATTAAAACCACCCATCAACAGCTAAAGCAAAGGGCGATAAGTAAACATGTTTAAAAAACAAATACGCATTTAAAAAGGGAACTTACATACATATTTCGATGTACACCTACGTAAAATGTTGCTACTACGTACATTTGGTTCATAGCGTACGCTGGCCAGCTTCATTTTATGTCTACATTTTACTTGTTTACAAACTGAATTAGGGGAAATATCACCTGGTTATAACTATTAACACCTGGCTTATTGAGTTGTGTAGCTTATGACAAAATACTGACACAAATGATGTTAATCCCTCACATATCTTTAGCATGTTGGCCTCAGATATAACTTACGAGGGGGTCTTTCAAGGGTTATAAACATTAGTGCGCTGTTCTTTATCAGCGAGCAGTACTTTAGAACAGACTCAAAATATTTCCCATGAAACTTAACACTTTTTCAGTTTAATTATCCATTTATTAAATACCATGTTTTGGCATGGTGTCCATACACTGGAACACTGCACTTATAAACAAATGGCGGCTTTTAAATCATGCTAATTCAGAAGGCCTCTCACTATGGCGGATTTTGCGCAAGTACGTTCGCATGGAGTAGATGGATGCCTCGTGTACCGGTGCGCTGAGAAGTTGTTCAGTGCCGTTCCACAACTTATGGCAACACTTTGGAGACACGCAACTGTCCAGTGACACCAGCAGAGTCAGGTACAGGTGCTGGACGACTGGGCTTCTGCATAGAAAATTAATATGTATAAAACACTCTTGGCGGTCCATTATTAATAATCTCTGCTCGTTTTTCCAATTAAACTAAAAAAAAGGTAAATCTATCTTTAATTACGTGTTACAAACTCATTGAAACGCGTCTGGTTCACTGTTCATATTTGGGGAGCTGCTGTTTGGCGATTTCAACACTTGTCTGCCTATGATCGGGTGTTTAAGAAAACGCGGGACCCGTCTTGCACAAACCCTCTTGAGTTTCATATGATTCTTTAATATATTCAAACCAGTTGACAAATTAATGCTCGCGATAACAATAACTCCACTGTGCATTGAGCAGCTTCATCAATTGCCTTCTTCACAGCAAACCACCTCATAATTGAAGAATATAACAAGAAATTGCATCTGCAAACTTTATCCAGGTCAGCCTTGATATCAGTAGCAGCGTACCCACAAAGCACGCGAATTTTGCAGTATGCACTTTTCAGAATAGTGGAATTGTTTTCCTTCTCCGACATTCTTACGTCACTGTCATTTACCCATGTTACGTCTTATGCATATATATGCTAGTGTCTGGCGTGCTGCACGTTCAATTGCAAGCCAATATATAAAATGTTGGGGTTTTTTTCTGTCTCTATCAACAGTTAGTCTTTTCACAGATTAAAGAAAGAAGAGTTATAGCAAAATATTCAGAACTTTTCAAATAGCTCCGTATATTAAGAGCTGTCGAGATGGCATGGTTCTGTTAGTAATCTTATAAAGGGGGTTTTCTGGCCCAAAATCCTGCTTTGAACTTGACGACAACATAATTCTTCCCCCTCCAGAGCCCCCTCATGTTAGTCCAAACAACTATGAAAACAACTTTGTTGAGGCAACATCGTTTGTTTTGCGATATTGGATTATAAAGATTGTCAATAGTTTTAACGAGCTCTTTTGTGATCAAAGAAAGTTTATCAAATTATTCTGAATAATCATTACAAACAAGAGACAACTTTATCTTATTTCTATTATTGAAGTACTTGCTATACTTCTCGTTGTTAAGTATAATCGTCATATGCTTACCCTGAAAGAGAATTCTCTTCATCCTTAACGTGGTATCTTCTACCGTAATATCTTTTTACAGTTCATATTTCACAAAAAAATTTTACTATCCTTATTTTTTAAATTAAATCGCTGGCGAATTACTGTAATAACCAGTCTAAAAAATCCACCTTGCTAAATTCAACAACATCAGACATTTTTGTATCCCAACGGAAATGTATTAATTCCATAAAAGTAGTATCTTTAATCATCGAAATTGCAAAGACCAGATTTTTTTTATAACATCAGTCTCAGTTTTATAACAATTTGATTTTATTACCATCATTTCAACATGACCACTGAAACCGTCTAACGCCGACTTATAATTATCAAATCCGATTACTTTACCAACAACATTTCTTTCTATTCCCTTAGGTCGTTTTTTAACCTTATTATTGATAATTTTAAGCAATACATTTTACTACGTAATCCAATAAATTCCTTTATAATTTTCATAGAAACTTCATTTTAAAACTTTCCTATTAGTTTTTTATTGTCATTGCAGTGATATCCGCTATATGTTGGATAATCTGAAAGATCAGACAGATCCCGGTGTTCATTAAATTCTTTGTTAATATCATCAGATCCTATCTTGTACATCAACAAGTCAGTATCTGTAAATAGCAACTCTGCATCAGGCCATTCACTCTTAGCAAAATTGTAATGAAAGTCGTACATTAACGTTTTTGATATCTCAGCACTGCCATACCAACATAAACTGGTTTATTCAGCTTTAAGTTTGTCTTTCTCTCATGTATAGGGACAAGATTTTCATTAAACATTTTCATACTAACAAAATTATCAGATGCTACAAGTTTATTACGACGTTCAGCGTTATTGACGATCTCAGTATTGACTCTCTGATATTCTCCATGGTCTTTCTGAAGACGCTGTTGTTCATGAGCTTAAAGAAGTTTTTTTCAAATCCTGTTGTTACAGCTGCGCTTCGTCTAGTAGTAGAGTCGATATAATCTTTCATCCAACGCGACTGATTAAACTTTAACACACGATGAAATTTTTTTAGTATTAAACCATGATCAAGCTCTTGTTTGAGATATTTATTATGTAATATTGATCTTCGTTTGTCAAGAAGATTTGGTACTAATTTTGAACAACAGATTTACCACTGGAGCTGGCACTAAATGAGTAATATTGCTATTTTTCTGATAGCAAATTATAGTCGATCAGCATTGACTCAGGATGTTGTTGTTTTGTTGTTGTAGGGTTTAACGCCATTTTTCAGCACAAGATAAGCTATACATGGCGGCCAGTATAAATGGTGGAGGAAGAACCCTGGAAAACCCCGGAAAGAACCACCTACCCACGAGAAGCTACTGTCAAGCTTTCTCACATACGCACATTAGCCGAACCCGAGACTCGAACCCACGCAGACAGAGGTGAGATGGCAATGATCCGTAACAGTGAGCGCTTTAAACCACTCGGCCACACGAGGCCCCGCATTGACTCAGGGCAAAATGGATAATCGTTATGTGCGTCATGAAGATCAACGGGATAGTCAAGATCAACATCAACAAAATAACCAATATTAACAGGTACAGTATTATCCGTTTCTTTTAAAAACTGCTACAGACTTATCCAATGAAATCATGCATACGGAATCGGCTCAGATATTGGATATTCTTACAGATTATTTGGGTACAAATAAACTATGAAAAACGACAGCAATGTCTTATCATAGTTTCTCATGTATTTGTTATTTGCAGCTGCATATTTTTTTAATAACGCTTATTCCACCTTGGATTCCACTTTCTGTGAAACAAACATGTCAGGATCTGTCAGCAATTCCAGTTTCATTTTACTGTGCTTAAATAATGCGTCCCAAGATAATCCCGGTGTTGAGTAATACCATATTGAGTCAAGTCCGTAGTTATCAGCGCTGACATATCTGAAATTTTCAAATATATCCGCGGGCAACAACACATCTATGATCAGATACAGGTCATGATAATCTCCAAAGGTTTTACAGTCGAAATCATTCCAAATTTGCTGAGCGTAAGCACAGTCGTTATCGCTGACACTTTCAGGATTTAATCGAGAATAAAAACTTTCCCGGTCACTTAAACTTGTTTCATTAAATCTATCCCAGACGTCAAGATTTTCATATGGAAAGATACCTTTTCTTGTAAGTAAATTATTATAAAGCTTTCCACATCCTTTCATTAGTTCGTCTAAAGATGCCGCCAAAAACTGGAGACTATCAATAAATCTAACCTTTCCGAGTGTAACAGATATATACTTTTCCGTGTTGTTTGCAATGCATTTTATTTAATCGTTGTTATTGATTTTTAGGTGGTTAATTATATCTTTGTTGCCGAATGCTTCTACAGTAATATGAGAATCGTATCCACGGAAATTGTGTGCGACAACAGGAAAGAGATCTAGTGCGGTATATTTAAGATTGCATTTGTCATGAGCTGGACCGCGATACTTTTCTGTAATATAACAGGGATCTTTTACTCGATCTTGAGTCGTAAACGCCTGCTCGCAAACATGACATATTTTTGCCGAAGCAAATTCTGTTTCTTGTTTTATTGTGAGCGGTTTCATCTTCGTTATCCTGTCTAGCAACATCATGATGGCATCAACCTCGCTAATGAGATTTTTCAACAACCACAGAACAGGATTTTCTCAACGATAAAGTTTAACATGTTTTGATAAACGTTTATCAACAGCAATACAGTTTTGTTTGCGACCCCACATGGAACATGTTCTGGTACTTTTCTTGTAGAAGATTTATCAGGATTATTTTCTACTCCTTGCACAGGAAGTACAATCGACTCGAAATCGTAGTATATTATAAACGGAACTTTCATCTTGTGTTTGTAATTCGTGAACTGCAATATGTTTTCATCTTTACCTGGCATAGATATTTGTTGTACTTTAAAAGAATATTCTAGGTGACGATCTAATACCATCTGGGACTTACATCCGTGGAGACACTTGAAACAGATATGTTTCTTTTCGTTCTGCTTGTTATACTGCCGACCGACTAATCCGTTAAAATTTTTGATCCCCACGTAATGGTTTTTATAGAACAGCAAGTTTATTGTTGTTTGTTTGGATCTTGCAGTATCTGATGTGGCTCTATCGCTGATATATCTTAGGTAGATCTTTTGTGTATCATCATCAACTCCAAATACATTAATACCACCTGGCAAAAGTAAAATGTTTTGTTTCTCAAATTTTGGAATTTGATACTCAGAAACGGGAAATACAATTCCGGAAAAGTTTAGATTGTTAGAATGACAAATGTAATTTTATACTCTGTCGGCGTGCTTATCTACCGGGAACAACGCTGATAATAACGGCCATTCAAAACATTTGTTATCGTTGTTCTCGACATTGATACAACATTTTAAGTTTTTAATTTTAGTTGGTAGATAGACATATGAGCTACCTCGCAATGGATTATATTTCATAGTATGAAACAAAATTTCTGTTATTTTATTGAATCTCCAATCCAATCCAGACGTTGTGTATTCATAAACTTTTTTCTGTATCTCCTGAAAAATATCATCTGACAATGACATTAAAATTTTTTCCAATTAAAATCTCGGCGGAATAGCAATGTAATGTAAGGATCAGCAAGTTCTTCGAATTGCTGTTAAGATGATTGCGTCTGATCGGCTAGACGATCCGATGATATACTCATCTTTGAGAAGCGAACATGAAATTGCACAATGATTATTAGACCCTTATGCGTTGCAAGCTCAGATTTTACTGTTGGTTGAAGTAGATGAAACAGATTTGTAGATGGGAAATTTGTTAGTAAAGGTTGATTATCAAATCTCCAGCTGTTGTCAAATCCGGCATAAGCTGTTGCAATTTTTGGGGCTGATATTTTGTCAGGAACAAATTTCGTTTCGCAATATTTGTAAGTTTCAACATCATATATTATGTGTTTTATATTTCTCTAATAGTACGATACGAAATTGCTAATTAGAGATTTGAAAAATGTATAGTATAACAATGCAAATTTATATCAACGACCTATCAAAGTCAATATTATTGCAAGGTGCCAGGAAATAATTTGGTGTCATCGAAAATATAACTTGTTCGCCGGCAATGAACTTGATGTCGTTATAAATCTCAAGACAAAAAAGGTATCGGAGTATTAACATTAGAAGGTTATAAGATAACGGTAAAAGCAGAAGATGATATTGAATATGCTAAAATGTTTTTACATGATTTTACCTTGACATTGTTCAATGACGATATTCCTGCTAGAATGAAAAGCGTATCATGTCAATGATCAGGTAACCGACAATAACATTGCTAATTTGTCTTTGAAAGAAGAGTTTAAACCACATCCGATCTATGATTTGTATGAGGCTGACAGAAAAGGGGTTGTCAGAAACATCAGAACAAGAAAAGTTGTTAGTAGTATCAATAACACAGGATATTTTCATGTAACAGTACGAGAAAAAAAATACTAATTGTATTAACTGCTACTCGAATCGTTTTGTTTATGAGGTATTTAATGGACCTATCCCCGAAGGTCTTATCATTGATCACATAAATGTAAAAAAGACGGACAACCGACTTGAAAATCTTTACATTGTTACACCAGAGGAAAATACGAGACGTGGAAGAGGAGGTGGTATTAATTTCAAGAGTCCTAAAAAAATCTATTATAGCAACAAACTCTGTTACAGATGAGGAAATACTTTTTCCTTCAATTTCATCAGCGTCAAAATATTATAACGTTAATACACGATCAATAAAATATGCCGCTGATGGTATTTATAAATCAGCTTTCTCAGGAACAACATTTGATATGATCTTCTTTTGATACTCATTTGTTGTTTAGTATAGCAGCAATACCGCTGTTGGTTAGACAGCAATTAACATATTTGTTTAGAGCTTTTCTGTCGTACTCTATCCAGATCTTACCATATTTCAACATACGATCGACTTCGATGTTGTTAAGCAAAATAAGATTATTTTTTTCTCTTTCTACTTCGAAGTGGTCCGTCGCGTTAACATCGCCGCAAAACACGTTTATTATAGCCTCTTCTAGTTGATATGTGTTTACAGCATTAGCTCGAGTAACAAAGCGTTCCATGTTAATCAAATATTTAACACAAAGTTAGAGTGCTTTGCACACTACATTGATCAATCTTTAGAATATCCCTAACATTTTCTCTGATCAAGTAACAATGAACCCATTTCATGACAGTTTCCATGTCATATCTAACAAAGATCTTTTTATCTTTATCGAGTTCTGATACCTCGAAATCAGTTAACAGTACTTCAAAAGCCTAGTATGGATCGTATCCAACGATAAGATTAACATGTTTGAGATCCTTTTTATCATTGCTCATAAAAACTGTAACCACGTCAAACAGCAGATTCGTATTCAATATTGTAGTTCTGACAATACTCCTTATTTCGTATGGCATTTATTACTTCTATTACATAAAAGTTTTATGTATAATGTCGCTGATAAATTATAATATGTTTCAACGATTATCTGATCTTCGAGTTGATCTTGATAAAATTGAAGATTGTAATCGACTGACAACATCGCATCAGCATGTAGAACAATCACAGTTTGATCTTGAAACATATCTGTTTCCTGTACATGATGATCAACTTGCTGATAACGTGCTATTATACCTCAACACGAACAAGTTTATGTTGCAACGCAATCATGATATAATATCAAATACCATCCTGCCAGAAAGATAAAAAAAAAAAATGATTTTGCTGTCACAGAGCATCAGTTATTTTATGAGATGCTTAAGCCGCTTATGCGTATTTTGGACAACTCGAAGTTTATGGTCGTCAAAAACATAAAAAAATTTGATTTCATCTTTGTAAAGATTTTGAACCTTGTGACAGATTTAACAGGAGATCGAAGACGATATCTGATATCGTTGTGCAGACCCATTAAATGCAAGTCGGTTCTACTAAAATATGAAAAGATTTAAAAAAATCTAATCGGATCGCTAGCGATCTAATAAAAAATCTTTGATTTCACTGGTTGATATACAACTGTTAAAACTATCACCGTAACCACGCCATTTGGCCAAACTTTTTTACCACGTTTCTTTATCACTCGTTCGATAACAAATATATATTGTGTTGTTAGTTGAAGATCTTTCTTATAAAACTTCCTATTAACTCTTCATTGTAAGATCTTTCAGCTTATATGTTAACGGTAGTGTTGTTAAAATCTTTTCGATGACAAATACTTCCTCAGACCAGTTCGGGGTAAAACCTTTTTAAAATGTTTTCTTTTTTAGTCAATGAAATTCTGACACGATCATCAACGTTAAATTTATGCCTGCGATATATGTTCTCGTTTGCAAGAATCGGATTTTTTTATAGCATCGTTCGGTGACATTCCAATTGTTCTGTGTTTAGTGTTATCATAATCTGATATCATCGCTGGCACATCATCAATATATCTGTTAGTGCTATTTGCTTTAAGATATTTGTAAATCTTTTCTTTTATCGTACGATTAACATATTTTTTATATTGTTTTGTTTCAGAAACTGCTCAAAACGTTTTGTTAATAAACTCTGATCCAAGGTCTGTCCAAGTCTTATTTGGCTTTCGCTCCGTCTTAACAATATCTTCTAGCGCATTTGTTATAGTCGATCCAGTTTTATCGGCAATAGGAACGCTAAACGCGTATTTGCTAAAGACATCAATGACGTTAACCAAGTATCTTTTGTTATCGTTGTACTGTGCAATGTTCTGCATACCTGTATATCTGCGAGATTTATCGCCCAGATATCATCGACTGCGTTTGCGACGACCTTCCGTCGAAGAAGCATATTTTAGCTTTGTGAAGCTCATGAGCCAGAACGATCTGCGATCCACTGATATCTGACGCAAGTTTACCAGGTACACCAACGCCAAGTTTATATTTTGCTCCAATGATACCTTGAACAAGCTTTCGATCAACTTGTTCTTGCATATTGTCCGGTTTCATCTCTCGTAGTTCGTCAAGCATGACCCATTCGCAACCTAGTTTGTCGTCGACGTGATAGCGATAACAAATATCATGACGCATCGTAATTGCATCAACTTGATTGTAAGGTTCTTGTCCTGGTAACGGATCGTTATTTTCATAGTTTCTGATCAAGTGGATTCCATGGACCGGTATATTTGTGTCCCGGCAATGTCCAACCTCCCTTTGTTTTCGGTAATTTGTCAATAATTTTATGTATATCCAATCCTGATCCGATGACAGCTCTGTGATTGCAACGCTGGCAATAAGCGACTATCTTATTTTACTCAAGGCACAGATCTATGTTCACATCTTCGCAATTACATTTCATTTATTTTTAGTAGCCGACAAAAATAATTTTATCGTCGGACCTTATTGTCGGAGTGCTAGCACTCTGGGTTTGCATTGCACAATCACCAGTGATTGTATCACCAGAATTATCTTGTTTAAGAAACATACTCTTTCTCTTACCACAGACATCACAGATACTTTTCAGCATTTTTTTCTGTTATTAGCGATTGTTTCTGTTGTTTCATTGATGTTATTGGTTTCGGTTCTGCATTTGAGACAATATGTTGTCATTTTTATACTTGATGTCAAACAAAGTTAATGCTAGATGTCTACGATCGAAGTACCGCTTTACGATCATTGATGACAGTATGAAAGGGGTCAAATTTCAGAATAAACTTTAAAAGTTAACTGGTTCGCCATCAGACTTTGACGCTTACGTCCCAGACATCTGCAAGATAAACATAACGCAATAATAACCACAAGCTGAAGTTCCAACAGGCTGAAGTTGATTTGAGTTATAATTTATTTTTATATATTTTTTTTAAGATGTACTGTTTAATAACGTCACTCAGAGGAAGACCAAACGAGTCAAAATAATTGTTGTTGTAAAGTGCTACCCAGTGAGTTCCAGATCCGTCTTTGAAATTTTGTATATTGATGACACAGATTTAATTAGTTTCTGGTGATCTATTTGCTAACTCATCTTTTGAAAATACTCCGATAAATCCGCTTATATCTTTAAGTTTTTCAGCAATTTCAAAAATATTTAACGCGGACAATTTCATCTTCCGGTTCCCGGTAGCATAAGTCCTCGGCCACGACTTCTACGAGTCCGTCTTCGCATTGAGTATACATGCATTCCGCGTCCTATCCCTAATAGGTTTGGTAATAAACATCCTGCTATTCCTGCTAGCAGCGGGCCTATAAATCCGCCCCTGACCGCGTTGCGGTTCGTTCTTGTGGTTCTTTTTTTTTTTGTCATAGGAGTTTTTCGTGCTCGTGTTGTCGGCATTGTTATAATTATCGCTCAGATAAAATTTGGATTTTTACAGCGGCCCCTGTTACAGCAACTGTTTGATTCTGTCACCGGTGACTCTGTCTCCGGATACAGCTTTTATTTCCGCTCCTGATACTGCACCCGACGCTGCAGCTAAGCCTAACGTTCCTAGCACAGGTAATATCTTTGGCAATAATGTTCTTGCTAAAGTAGCTATCGTTGTTCCAATATTTCCGCCAAGTATCGCTTTCGATCTGGCAAATGCTGTTATTTGTGACACTCACTGATCAAGTATAAAGGCTCACCTTTTAACATTCTTTTAATCTGGCGTTTTGTTAGAAGTAATTTTGTTAATATTCCTGGAACGCACTGAGCTTTGAAATCTATTTTTAATGAAACCGCTTTTCGTTTAGCTAACGCCCGTGCTATTTTTGTATTGTCCTTGTGACAGATTAATATCATGCAAAATATATTTCAGTATTGGTTTTATCAGATAAAATATTTGTTATCACTAAACCTGTTCAATTCTACCTCGTACAGCGTCAAGTGTAATGTATCTGTCAGATGTTGCATAAGTGTAATATTGTGGAACAACTGGAGGGCCAGCAGCTCCTGGAACAGCTCCTAACGTTTACGTTACCTCAATATCAGCGGTTGATCCAATAGTTTGTTCGCTGTGCTTAGACACATCGAAATGAAATATTGGGTAAAAAGATCGAAACTCTTCGACAGATATCTGAGATCCAGTATCAGTGTCCTGATACTTTTGTATCACCTTCATCAGGTACATATACGCAAGAGATAAGTTTCTGGTTTCTGGTATTATTATTTGTAAAGTTACATTCGATCGCATGTTCAGGATATTGCTTAGAATTGATTCTGACAAATACTCGCATCTGCTGTAAGTGCTGCTACAGTATGTTGTGCCGCTGCATTAGCACCAGCTGGTGTTAGAATTGTTCCATTTTGTACTGTAGCATGAGCATCAGTGCTGGTTTTAAACTCGTTTGAAATAGCTTCTCCGGTTCCAGTATCTGTAAACCATAGCATATTTGTTGCCATAGATCTCAAGTAATCATCGCTTAACGACACAATGTTAAGAATAGTACTTGCTATAGGCAAGTGCATAGCGCTTTTGAATAAACTCCAACCGTTATTAACTAGTGACATATTATCAGCAGCAGCAATCGCGACTGGAGGATTAGCTGTTGTCATTATACTTCCTTGTACTTCAAGAACGGCTTTATGAGGAAGTAAAACACATCTTTGTCTCGTGTATTAAATGTTCTGATGCCCATCTTGCTAGGCTCATTAGAGTTCTCGTCAAGATATTCAATGTACTTGAACTCCGTTGCAAAGTCGCCCACGTTTATCTCATCAGCAAAGGTCAAGATAATTTTTATAGACATTTTTATTGTAATCGTCATACAAAATCGTGATTATTTCAAACAACCTAAAACTCAGCAACATCAAGCCGAATGCTAGCACTCCGAGGTTTAGCTCATGTTATTAACTTTGTAACAATCTCTTCGCCGGCCGGAGCCACCAATTTTTATGTCGTTGTTATCATCTTACGTGCTGTTTCTGATGATGGAGCTATTTCAGAAATAACATATTTTATATCCGAACCACTTGGTGGTCCACCTTTTATTTTATCAGCGATCTTTTGTTCGACAGCTGTTCTTGCTGCAGATGCGGCTCCTTTTGCAAAAGCTTTTGACGCGTCTAACGCGATTGGCGCTACTTTGTGAGCTATTCCAGGTATATTTCTATTATCTTTGAGAAGATATTTCTGAACAAAAACCACCTACTATTTTTCTGTGATAAAGTTTTCGTTGTTTCATCTTATTATACAAATTGTCTAATAAAAATTTACTTTGTTCAGCTACTGACACGTAGATGCAGATAGTAAGTCACAGTTTCGTTGTTAAGATCTGATGACCTGATTGATCGGTAAGTGTCATCGTGATAGATTATATTTGATTTTCGACACTGATCTGATAGTATATTATCTGTCTCGGATTTACTTGCATTAACGAACCTGGTGGAACATCAGGGCTAAACGAATAAATCGTTTGTACTTGGCTACCTCGTGCCGTGTATGACCCAGTTGCAATAGAATAGTTTAACAGCTGATTCACTGTCATACGATACTGTTGTAGATGTGTCAGATGTGTATTGTCGCTTATCAAATCCTAACAATGATTCTATTCTGTATTGGCTACTAAGATCTATAAACAATTCGTTTTTTAATGTTATTCTTGCTCGTAGCGTGTTGTAGTTCGAAATGATCTCTAAATTATCAGATGATATATCACTACTGCCAGAAGTTATAAGATATTTTATTGTTTTGTTGATATCTGTGACGTTGTAGGCTCCTTGTAGTATCTTAACAGATTTCCACTCCATTACGCCATTGGTTTCCAACCCAAACGTAAAATGATCCTTGACGTTAGTTTTGACATTTGCCATAGAGTGCCAGACAGTAGCACATACTAATCCGATCTCATATTGCTTTGGGGAACTAGGATCAAGTTCGCTAACAAGATTATAAAAAACGGAAAAGTTTGCGCTGTTCGATATTGTCTGAGATAACTCAAGCAACAGTGTCATCGACGACATTTTTATTTGTTATTCGCAGATTAAAACATAATAACTGGTTTGCGTCAGCGAATCAGATCGCTGTGTAACACATAACACTCGTTCTTTCGCAAGATTAACAACATTCTTATCAAATTTTTCATTTTAGGTAAAATTAATCTTTTCATCATCGCTGGTCAAATCATAAAAATTTTATTATACATTAAATGTAAGGTTCAAATTCTGATATAACATCATCATATTCATCGTCGCTCAATTTTAACCTTTTTGTCATGTCGATATTAATCTCATTTTTCTTTAGAAAATCCAAGTAGTCTCTGGGTTATTCTGGTATAAACTTGCTGATAGTTTTCTTAATATGTCTTACCCTTAAAATAAAATTTTCAGATCCCATAGTTAGTACATCCAGGAACTTTCTTTAATTTTCTTTAAGTTCAATTTGTTTCCTTGCGATAAACCTACTTTGTTTTGAACTATCATCATATGATTTATGTTGTTTTTTACGTCTTTAAGTTCAGAAGCAGGTTTTGCAATAATATCAGCAGCAACTTTCTTTTGTCCTTCTTCAAGTAGTCATCGCAGACCTTTTTCTTTTAATTTTTCTAGATCTTCCTGTGATATTTTTTCGATGCCGTGTTGCTTTCCAAGTACAGATTCGGTAATAGGCTTAAATAGTCTAGCTGTTTCTTCTGTGGTTTGTTGTTGTCCAGAACGTTCTTGTCCAACTTTTGTCTTGAAAGCAGTTCTTGTAGCAACATATTTCTTTAGTATATTTATCCGCGCTTTGTCCATTATTGTGAATAACACATTAACTTTATACTTCTTTATAGTCTAGAAACTTGGCAATTCCGCGTCGAAACATGTGCTTGGTTTCTCTGGCAAGTTTATTGAATAAGAAAAAACTGATTTCCATGAGCTGCCTTATGATACAGCTCAACAAATTTTTCTCTGGAAACATCACTGCATTGTTCCCGTGCTATGTTTTGCATGTCAATATTGTCCAGTCCGTTAAACAGTATAAAACAACTCGTATTTCTTCTGATCAAACGATTGACGTTATTAAAATTTTGGGCAAGATAAATTGCATTACACCGTCGGTTTCTTGACAATGAAAAGTAAGATTCGATGTCTATTTCAGCATTACTCAACGGGATGCCGTCAAACACAATAACCTTATGTTCGTCCGAGTCTAGCTCGGCAAAAGGAACAAGATCTTCAGGTGTTCTTATAACAAATATATCTTCACCAACACCAACTTCATTTTCGTTGCACTCGTTCAGCAACTCATATGTGTCCTGCTGAGGATTGATCTTGTAAATATAAACTCGATCGTAGTTGAATATGTCGTTGAGAAGCAAGTTCATTAGCAAGTATGTTTTGCCAGATCCATTACGTCCAACTATCAGGTAATGACAATCTGGTAACTCAAAGTTGTGTTTATTTCTTATTACTCTTTCGGTGTCAAAGTTTATTGTGCTCATCATATAACATCATGCTCATTATATAAAATGTGCACAAACTTTTGTCAGCAGCAATTACAATAACATGAACTACTACACAAAATTTGGTACGTTAATCAGTAGTTCATCTGCTGAAACAACAGCAACTACGGCTACAGATGATGATCTGACAAATTATCTTAAGCTATCCGGTGACACAATGACCGGCAACCTAATCATGTCCGGACAACGAGTGCTAGATTTAGAAACAATATATCCTCCTGTAAACGTGAACAACACACAAGCCGTCAGGTTTGCACAACTTAATGTTGTCAGTAATAGTAAGTTGTCAATAACTGGTGGAAAGATGACCGGTAACTTAAGTAGTCAGGTCAGCGAGTGCTAGACCTTGAGACAACATATCCACCTATCTACCCAGATAACTCACAGGCAGTAAGTTGTGCCCAACTTAATGCTGTCAGCAATAGTAAGTTGTCAATAACTGGTGGAAAGATGACTGGAAATATCGACATGAGTAAACAAAAGATTGCAAATCTTGAAACTGAATACACCCTACTATCATTAAAAAAACTCACAAGCGGTAAGCTATGCACAACTTAGATAGGTAGATAATAATAAGTTCTCATTGTCGAGATCGAAATAGCTGATGTTGATTCGCTAGACCCAGAGAGTACTGGGGAAACAAGAGCTGTTAATATAATTGCTCGAATGAAAAAATTAACTTTACGTTCCCACGGTTTAACAGAGAACAGTGATAACTTTTCCAGAGTTTCAGGAATGAGAGGCTTTCAACTGAAATACGCTATCAGAGACTTTGATATAATTAGCAAATACTATCCTGTAAGTGACTGCGAGGAGCGGCGATTAAAGGTTGAAAAATATTTGATAAATACAGTGCTCGAGCTAAATAAAGAAAATGTTTTGACTTTGGATAAATCTAACCTTGTAAAAACAAAATTTCATGGTGGTAAGAAACCAGAGCAAGAGCGACTAAAGAAGATTCACGACGAGCTTGATAAACTAGCTGAAACAAGTAAACACAAGTTTCTTCGAAAATCGCAAGCTCAGGGACACATTTGCTAAAAGTCTAGTATTTCGTGTACTCGGTATGGACTATTATGATAAAAAGACTGTTAGAAATAGTAGATAACAGTACTGACACTAACCTGCTAACAACAGCATATCAAGTTCTAATAGACTCTCGCCGGCGATATAGAAAATATGACGTATATCACATTAATACTGCACTAAACGAAGTATCAGAAATTGAGTCCAGGACTGATTTATATGATGATGTCGAACGAGATATATTTTATCAAGAGCTTGACGAAATTTCAACTGTGAAACCCATTATTGATAAAGATTATGAAATATATAATAGTTCTAAAAACATTGCGTTTAAAAACTAAACAAAAGAAGCTGGAAAGTTACTAACAGAAGTAAAATACAAAAATATCAAACAGCTTATTGCTGGATACCTAAACGTACCCGCCATAGATATACAACAAGCGGATATTTTCGGTCATTTAAGTTTTGCAACAGCATATGCAATTCTCAGGCAACATCTAGTACTTAATAATTTTAAACTGGGTCAGTTATCTTTTGTTGTTAGTTATATCGACGAAACAGAAGATATTTATCGTGAAAGAGTCAATGATATTACTGAAATACCATCACATTTTAACCCTCCATTTTCATCTTCATCTTTAACAGATATCAGATACGATGATATATCATCTAAAGTGTATGATAAGTATTGAGAGTTTCTTGCCGATCCTGTCAATAAAAAATTTAGTGCTCTTATCGATAAGGTTTCAGCTGAAAATATTTTTACCACTGCTATTTAAATAATTACAGAACCAGTTTCATAATGACGAAAAAAGAAATAATATACTTCAATCATATTTCATCTGGTCTCCAAGACAATGATAGAGACGAGCTGATCAAATACTACCACTATTATCATAAAAAATCTTTATTGTATCAGACACGCCAGAAAATATTACAGCAGAATAATAAGCGCGCTGAATTATATTCCAATATTTCTAACAATTGCTACAGCCGGCGAAACCGCAAACCCATTATTGTTAATACTGTCAGGGATAAGTATTACATTATCAACAATAAATAAAAAGATCGAGCCAAAATAGGAGAATAAAACTACTTCGTGTAAAATAGCAATAGCGACTTATAATAAAATTCTTAATCAACTTCGAGCTTATCTCAGAGGTGAAAAGTTTATCATGCTAGATCTAATACAGGGACTGCGAGTCAAAGACGATTTACTCGTAGATATGATACCGAACAGAGTTGCGAAATACTAAAAACAGTACTCAGTAAATTTTATGTAAAATCGTTAGCAAAAACAAGGATAGTAAAATTGTGTGAATGTTAGGTATAGTAAAATTTTCTGTGAAATATAAATCACAGTACGAGCCACCATACTGTAAAAAAATAGCAAAAGGGAGTACCTGACGACCAAGTTGAATGACGTTGGATATCTCTCATCTTGGGTAATTGTTATATTTCTAATTTTCCATTGCGCGTAACGAAATTTTAGAGATTCAGAGGGCTGTCCATGCTGATTTTCAATTTTGCAATTGTTGGATCGTTAAGAGCTAGAGAGTTTGTAATAAAATACACCCCCTAAGCGAAACCCGGGCGCTTTGAGGTTCGGAGGTGCCAGGCGAGTTGCACCTGGAAATTAGTTTTGTATAATTTTAGAATTACCCGTACAAGTATATCACGTCTTGTTCAATGTTCGCAAGCGTTCCCCCAGTTATAATAGTTTCATTCGCGGAACGCAAGGCAATATGTCTATCGCATTTTTTTAGAATCGAACACATGAAACAGTTTCCACTCTCTCTCTCTCTCTCTCTCTCTCTCTCTCGTCAGTTATATTTTTCTTACCAAACAAATAATTTTGCCACAGTAAGATTTTCTGTGGATCAAATGTTTATAAAGGTGTGTGTCAGATGTAGACAAAGTTTCTACATTTGAATCAAAGTGTATATCCTTTCTGTTTTCTTTCTTTTATTTTAAATTGCAAGACAATAAAAAGTCGTATGTATTTTGATAGAATTTGACCGTTTCAACTTTTTGAAATTGAACACAATAAATCTTGGGTATGGAAACAAGAAAATTTCTTGACATCTCATTTAAAGAAAAACAAAACGCAACACTAGTCGCTAGAGCACATTGATGATTCGAAGCTGGACCACTTACAAATATTAAAATACATTTTGTACAAATATCATACAAAAGAACATTTCAGGACCATTCATATTTTGAAACAAATACCCTTAGCTTCCTAGACGATTGTTATTTCAAAGCAGGATCACTCATATTGTCATAATTACTCAAAATACACTCTAGTCCTGGACCGCATTCTGATCTCTTGATTGTGCATTGAATTTGAGTAGAACGGAAAAAGTCACAATTGTCACACCGCATCAATAGTGGAAATAAGAGATTGTCACGTGCCCCTTACGAAATTATTACTAAACCAGAGAAGGACGGACAATTAAAAGATTAAATAGATCCGAGCCCCCAGTCAGCAAGGCCGACGGTCTAGGTGTATAAAATATAAAAATAATAAGGTGAAAGGTATAACAATATAATAAACTATATGACGGGTATTCAACAATTACAGGACAATTTTTCAACGCAATTTCTTTCAATCAGTAAAAAGACCTATTCAAATTGCCAGTTATTTCATCACGCGAAATTAAAGGTGATAGTATTTCCTTCCCGTGTTCCTTCTATGTTACTCATCTGCAACTTCCACCTTATATCCCGATTCGATACTTCCGGTACCCTTTTTTCCGTTCTCCGGCCTTGCACCTTCGCACAATTGTCTATTCTCCTGGCCATGCGCCTTTGCAAACTGCCTATTCTCCAGGCCCTGTGCCTTCGCACAACCACCTATTCTCCCGTGCTCTCCACGTCTTCTCCTCTCTAATCTTCGAGTGGCGCCCTATCCCACCCGGAAAGCTTCCTGTGGATTAGAAAGGACGTACAATTTTGTCTCCTTGATCAATTAAATCATAGGTCAACTCACACACTCACATCTACATAATCCATACACGCTTGTTCTATAATAAAGGATATAATAGCAACAATAATATCACGACTTCTGACACATAAACACATATCCCTAAATTCTCGATATAGTAAACTATCAACATCAACAATGTTCCTACGCATTTTCTACCTTACAAATCATAAAAGACACATACAAATATAAAAATGCCTAATTATAAGTGCACAAGGACAACAAAGCCTGACTCTGCATAATCCACAATTATATATTCAAATACAAACAAGTACAAGTTCTAACACGACTCACTATTAAATTCAGTTATGCACCACAATTCAACATCGTAGCAGATTACACCATCCACTTCGATTTTATCCTAACAACTACATATATTAATCTTGAATATTAATAATTCGCTATACGCTACATTACAACATGTTGATATTTCGCAATGCATAGAAGATTCAATTTCTACTAAATTAAATGCACATAATAACGTATAAATCTTACGACACCTACTTAGGAAAGTGAGACAGATTCGAGCGAAGATATTTTACCTTAGAAGCATTTGTTCCGAATTTCCTAGAACTCCTTTTTCCCACTCTTTTTTATGAGTGCAATATTTGCTCTCGAAGTACTGTGATGTTTCTTTAGTCACGTCAAAACTGTACTGATTCCTCAAAAACGAATGTAACAGGATAATGTCTATCTGCGTGAGAAATCCGCCCAAAATTTGACTATCTTAGTTCTCATTGGATACCGGTGGTCTCTTTGAAAACTGCCTGGGGTAGTAGCACTGATTTGTTGTAATGACGGGTTTTCCGGTCTCTAAGGCTAAGCCCACCCGTGACATCAATGGCTGATTGCAACCGCGAACTTGACTGTGACGCAATGGCCAAGTCACGGACAGGTAGTTTCTTTGTTTCAGAATCGGTCTAAAGCCGTAATATTATGCAACATGTATTGACATTACCCAAAGTACTTTGGATTACGAATTCTATCAGAAGACATTTGTAAACATGAGGCAGGAATTGTTAGCAAATTTTCACACACAACGTGACAGAGATCAATCATGATACTGCTCAGCAATTGTTGGAATATTTATAGCCATGTATTTAATTATTTCATTATCTTCATTGTCGTCGTCATCATTGTTGTTGTTGTTATTATTATTATCATTATTATTATTATTATTATTATTATTATTATTATTATTATT